>JAVSBS010019131.1:22944-59248 GCA_033124195.1 Coracias cyanogaster
AGGACCACAGCAGACCCCCCGCTCAACTGCCACCCAGGCCCGGCAGCACTAAACCCTCCGGCCTGCCCCTCACCGGGCGGCCGGCGGCCATGACACCTCCCGCGCGCCGCAATTCAGTTCTCGCGCCTCCCGCGGCCCGTAGCAACGGTTCCGCCCTTAAAGGGTCCGCGGCACCGGGCCGGAAGGGGCGGGGCGGCGCTTCCGGCCGCGGGCCGCGCCTGGCCCGTGAGGGGGCCGCCATTACAGGCTGAGGAGGTAGAGCGGGCCCTGCCTCTTGCTCCCGCCAGTCGGGATATAAAGCAAGCACCATGGAAGCGTCGCCCTCAAAAAGGGTCCTTCATCCGGTGTGCAAAGACAGTCTACGCTCGGCCTCGAGATAGTTGCTTTATGTCAGTTCTGCAGAAAGAGGTGCTAGGTGATAAATCACAAATCCGGCCCCTGTTAGCTCAAACTGCACCAAGTTATATACAGTACAAATAAAGAAACAATATATGATAGTTATGTGGTTTTACATCACATAAACCTTTGTACACATGCTCCATCAATTACCGAATTCATTTACATTTAAGTTCAGAAGTGTGGCTTTTAATATTAAAATCACCATGAGTTACGTAGGGGACACCACATATTTTGATCCTTACAAACATCTACTTCTGGTTTATGTGAAGAAGCGATAACGGGGCATTACCTGCAAAGATTGACAGAATTTTGCTGTCTTTAGAAACAGCATGTAATTGCTACGTCATGTTTCTGGTTATTTTAACCTTCGAGTTCATTCTGTCCTTTAGTCCTAGGGGCCTTCCATTCATGTTATCGTGGTTTCAGACCAGTTCATTACATGCTTATTCAGCCTATTCAGCTTATTCAGCTGAATTCAGCTTATTCAGAAACTTCTAAGTTTCTAATTATCCTTCGCCATCAGAAGCTGGGGGACGGGCCTCCCAGGCCTTGCTGTGAAGGGCAGTTGCAGGATGTAGTCATCAGTCAGTCTTTAGAGTGTGCAAGCATATTAGTTTTGCTAATATATGCTAGTTCACATTATACAGTGTAAGGAGGTAAGGAAATTTTGCTGGAGGCTCTGGTATTGTTCATACTTCATTAAAACGAGCTAAAGGCAGGCCAGACCCGGGGCATGAGGCCTGTGCTTTGTGAAAGCTCAGAGCTGTCTGTAAGGGATAAAGAACACCCCTGGACAATCAAGATAACACCAGCATCCAAAGCCCTTCTGATATACCTTTGAAACCCTCCCAGCATCATACACGAGCAACTTCAGCAAGATCGACTCCAGGGACTTTTGGAATAGACAAGCAGCAAGAATGCTGCAGAAATAGAGAGTTGCTTTGCAAAGTTTTCCTATGATTAAGTGATTAGTCAAGTCGTGTTGTAACTGAAGCTTGAAGGGTGTAAGATCCTGGTGTAAAACCACATTTGGGGTGCCCCAAATTGGCTGGTACGCCTCGTGCACAAATAACTATTTGTCCTTGTAACGCTAGCCTTTGTGTCCTGGCCGCTCTCCCCAGACAGCACGAGCCTATTGCAAATTTTCCTCATGTAGCACATTGCCTGTGCTACTACCAAGACAGCTTTTTTTCATCCCATTATGCATGCATCCTCAGCATGGCTCTTATCACATCAGCAGGAGAGGTGCTTCCTAGCTTAGTACTGAAGTCCAAGAAGAGCACAACTGCACATAATTCTCCTGCCTGTATTTTGCGGGTTCCTTGTCAGACCATCAAACATTGTGTTCCTTCCTCTTTATCTTCTGGGCAGGAGATGTTACTGTTCAATTTATCTGAATCACTCCTGCTTTGTTTGTAAATTCAGAGCACGCACTTATTTGGAGGCCTTGTGACTTAAAAGCTTGGGGGTTTATGGAGGGTACTCATTCTATTATGTGAAATTTGGTTAAAAATTAAATGGATTTTTCTCCAGTTATTAGGGAACTGACAGCTTGATTCAACACACAGGGAATCCTCCAGCTTTTTTCCAGCATTAACAAACCACTTCCAAATTACCCAGGTTTGGCTTTGTTGTTGAAAGCTGCCTGCCACAGCACAGGGCAGTGGATGGGCTCTAACACGGCACTTCCCACCGCACAGCCAAGCAATAAGGACCTTTACAAGTCACATTTCAAGCTGTGCTGAGGCTGGACCAGAAATTATTCTACCCCCCACTCCTAATTGACAGCAAAAAAGGAAAAAGAAGTTTTCCTTCATGTGAATCAGCCCAAGCAATCAAGGTCTTCAATTCTCAGAAAGCAGTCGATCATGTATTTCGTTTACATGCATATTTGTGCCTTTTCTAGCTTTCTTCCTTTTTATTTTTTAAGATCACTATCTCTTAACTGAAAAGTTGCTTCATGCACGGTTAAAAAAAGCTTTCTTAAGGAGAAGCACAGTCAAGTGGAACAACACGTACCGTATTCCAGCAAGCCGGAGAAGGACACAAATCCCTGCTGAGGTTGGCATCAGTGCAAGGCCACATAGGCCACTGCCAGCTCACAGTCACTGCCTACGTGTTGCCTCCTGAGCCTCTGATGTCTTTCATGGCCACAGGAAACCAGTACTGGTGCGATCCAGGCTGCCACGGAGCCATGAATTGTTCTTAGGGAAGCCATCCATCCTTCTCCCTCCTGTGCTGCTAGCCCACCATGGTCAACAGTCGGCTGGTTCAAGGGTGTCTGAAAAGCTCTCTCCATCTCCCCCAGCCCTTTGAGTTACTGCGTCTGTGAAGAGATACATTCCTCCCTTAAACAAGGCCTTTCTGCCCACATAACTATGGATCTTGGATCTATAAATCTGAAGCAGTTTTCAGCACCACCTAATCTGTTCCTCATGAAATTCTTTGGCATTTGACAATTAGCTTTTCTTTCTCTGCATGAAGTAAACCAGAACACAGAAAAGATGATAAATATGCCTGAGGTGCTAAAGAGGCCTTGTTCAACTCATTTTAGAGAAATACAAAGTCAGAAATATGGTTGCAGTCTCACTTATAAAAGCAGGAAATAGGAACATTTGCTTTTACTGAAGGGTCTCACCAGCCAAAAAAAACCCAACCCACCTTCTAGACCACACAGTAGCAGCATCTATGGTGGTCACGGATGGCTACCTCACTTCCCAAGTCCTCAGCCCTGAGGTACCACTGCAGAACACCAACAGCCAGAGCATATAGCAGTCCATTGGTGAGACAGTCACACCTGCAAAGAGTCCAGAACAAATGTCAAAAGAAAAAGAATTAAACAATATTTGTACCAAACTCTCTGAGGAAAAAAAGGGCCCTCAGGAGCAACGGGCACACATCAGGTCCTGTGGTGGAGATGACAGGCTCTACAGATAGCCCAGGTCAGCCAGGGCAGCGCTGGCCAGGCTCTGTCCCAGCATCCAAACATCTTTGTAGCATTATCTGCCCTGGGTTTGGGCAGGATCGGATATTCCCACACCTCAGAAGCCGTGGCCTTGGGAGCCAGCCCCCTCCAAACGTCCCAGCCAGGGAGAAGGACCTCAGCCCGTGTGCTGTCACCTGCCCCAGGCAGCACTCCGGTGTCACCGGCTGGGGACACGGCCAGGCTTTTCTTCAGATGGCCACCTGAGGGCAGGCTGAGGCCTCTCCCAGCCTTCTGTGAAGATGCAGAAATAAACAGGAACGTTGGATGAAATGCAACATGATTTCGTTAAAGATGACTCATGCCAAGCTTGGCAACTTCTTTACTGAGACTACCATAACTGTAGGCTAAAAAAGCGTTGAACTAGCTTCATTCAAATATCACTTTCCAGCCTGCAACCCAGGCATTACATGGTAATTCTCAGCAAGTCCTTCCCTGGCATCACTTGTATGACCATGAATCAGAAGGAGACCAGAAGCCCCAGGATCTGCCACCTCTGTCATATGGGCAGAGCCTTGCCCTGTGCGCTGCGAGGCAGCACGTAGCCACCTTGGGCACCAAAGCCATGGCACAGCATTCAACCCCCCAGCATTCAGGTGGGTCGTTCTTGCATGAAATTACAGCTAACCTTTCACTTCCAGCCCAACTCAGAAAGCTCCGAACTTCTCACTGGAGTGGGCTGGTCTAAGTTTAGCAACTCAACTGAATGTTCACCACTTCTGTATTGCAAACCCCAGTCCTCACGTGTCCTGTTAATATTTAAACTGCTGAGCACACCAGTTTCTATACATACTTATGCATCTTAATGTGCCAATGGGGGGATAGCGTGCTAGGCTTCAGAAAGCCACTGAGATGAGACTGTTTTCCTGGAAAAGCCAAGTTTCTCAACGAGACCAGTGGTGGGAAGAAGTATTTGCCATCTACAGAGGAAGCACCAAAAGATGTGGAGTTGGTCAAGGCAATGCACACAAGCTAAGACACAATCAGCAGCTGTACTTGGGCTTCCCAGTCACCAGCACTCTCAGAACAAGGTCATCCTGTCACCATGACTACCATAATTCCAGCATGGGTCTTCCACAGGTGTCTTGTGTCTCATCCCTATACACCCCTACAATGCTTTGGCATATGTTAGCCTAACTGGCCGGGGTGGGACAGCCACCCTGTCACAGCCACTTTACATCCAGAGAGCACAGCAGAGATCTGAGCAGCCTAAACAGACAGCTGTAAGGAGCCAAAACTTGCAGGTGAAGATCAATGTCATGCAGGGGCTTGCTGTCCATATTTCCCTCATTGCTGCAGTGGAAGGAGGCAGCTACAGACAGTTTAGGGGCTGCAGAGGGGACCAGGTCCAAGGAGCTCAGCAGGTCACAATGACAGGGTGCCATTGCTTCCACAGAGAGATGCTGCTTTACCTCAGCTGAAGATGTAGCTTGCTGCCACGTCAGTGATTTTCTCTCACACTAATGACTTTGTCCTCCCATATGTGCCAAACCCATTTATTTATAGCCCACTTTTTTTTTTCTCCCACCTGCCTTTGTGCTTATTTTCCTTTCTTACAGCGTTAAGAAAAAGATGGGAGAAAAAAACCCATCTTTTCCTCAAGTAAATCTCTCGCTGACCTAAATGCAAATTTGTTCAAGCAAATTCAGCGAGCTTTGATCCTGTGTGAGTAAGAGGTGAAAGGGGAGGGAGCAGACTGCTGCTATCCAGCGGATCTTTCCTGCTGCCTAACAACTGGGCAATGAAGCAAAAGCCACGGGAGTTTAAAGAGGAAGCTCAGCCAAAGGTCACCTGGCAGTCCTAGGTGCTTGTTATCAGAGCCTTGAAAAGAGGGAGGAAGGTCATGAGCTGATTATAGCAACAACTGGAAAAGGCTGACAGGGCTGGGGAGCCCGTCCCCCCCGCAGCCCGCAGCGTGCAGGGGGCCTTTGCGGAGGGTCGGTGGAGCCTGGGCTCTAGAGCTGCTTGGGCCACTAAGAGACAGCATGTCTGTCTCAGCTCCAAAGCACCTGCTAGGCTGAGAGCCAGAACGCGCCCCACTAACTGCAGTCCCGTGTTTTATTTGCTGCCTTGCCTTCACGGGTGATTTGCACTACTTACTCTGCTCATCTGTATCGCTGAGGTGGTGAGGAGAAGGGTGACAGGGGGACAGAGATATAGTGACACCGGGACATATCCTGGAGTGCCAGAGGAATATGGTGCTGCTCCCTGTGTGAAGCTGTGCAGTTCTCTAGCCATCCAAAAGAGGCGGACGGAAGGGAGCTCATACATGCCTACAGTTTCCAGAACTGGCCTAAAGGAGGAGAAAGATTCAGGAGTGAGAAATCCTGGTAAACTGGATGCAGCCCATGAGCAGCTTTCAGGACATCTACAAAGTTGTCTCTGATCACTTAAGTTGGTTCTAGTATCTTAAACCACTGTAAGACCTTCAAATCTGTTACATGAATGTAGACCAAACCTACCTTTCAAACATCTCCCAGCACAGGCGGCCCCAGCTCTGTCGATCTCGCTGACCATGGGCAGGCGGCTGCTTTTGGTCCCTGAACTTTCTCTGCTGTTGCTGCAGGGGTGAGCGGAGTTCAGACTTCGCTGAACTCGTGATTGCGTCAACCCAGAAACCAAAGTGCCCTGAGGCTGGCACTAGGAAAATGCTAGCGGAGTTCACAGGAGTGAAGCTGAGACCTTTGGGACATGGAGTTCCCCACTCGGGGGGCACCTGGCAGGGGCACTGCCACAGAGACCCGCCCAAGAAACTAGAAAGGTGTTACCACCTGAACCGTGCTGGAGGAGCGGGCTTTGGGTTCTTCATCTCTCCAGTAGGCTGCTTTCCAATCGATGTTGACCACTGGGCTGGATCACATTTGGCTTTAACTTTTAAGCCTATAATCTTATAGAAAATCTTTGTCCCAAAATATCCAAAGTCCAGCTCCTCACTCTGCAGATTAGAGCAGGGTATCAGTCTGCTCCTGCTAAAGGGTATCAAGGTTCCAGGGAAAGTATTACATGGGAGGAGCCAAAAGGATCCACACCCAACCGTGCTGAGAGCAGCGTGGGCAGGAGGACATTGAGCTTTCTAGAGAAACTCCTGTTGACAGCACTGACTTTGGTCTGCACAGGCAAGCACACAACCAGCTGGTCCTTCTTCTAAAGCTCTATGCTCCCAGCGGCCTTGCACCTCCTGAAGACCCATGGTGGCCTTCTGCTCTCCTTCCCACCCCATTCCTGCATGGTACAGACATGAATGGCAGATCAACACAACCAGGGCAGACCACAGAACAAAACCAAGTACCTGCTGCATCTGCTGACAGCCTGAATGGAGAGAGAGACATCTGACTGCAAGTCAGAGCAGCCCTGGTTCCAAATAGCATTAACTCTGTGGCACCTACCTAACCATCTCCTCCGCAGCTTCCTTCTCCTCTCTAGACAGCTTCTAGAGTTACTAAAGCCAGACCCTTCTGCCCTGAATTTAACTGCGTGAGGGGACAGAGGTCCTTTCTATTTCCAAGCCAATCCGAGACAGACAGAACTGGAGAGGCAGTGTGGCCCGCTACCCACCACCCAAGCCAGTTGCTTCCTTGCATGAACCACTTCCCCTTCCAGTCTCTCATTCTCAGAGAAAAAGAGGCACCAGGCTGCTCTTCTGTGCAGTGCCAACAGGAGCTCAGCCTCTGCTGGGCCTCTTGGCACTACCACGCCATTGGCAATAGGACGTCTCTCTTGCTAATACCACTGAAGGCCAAGTGGGAACGTTAAAGCCACAGAAGTACATGAGTACAGTGTTTTCCACTGTCCAACCAGGACAACTGAGAAAGGTTCATTGTTCCACAGTTTGTTTCCAACTCTGTTTGGCTCCATTTATTATGACCTCTATTAGGCTCTATTTCTTGCCAACTCTGTTAGGCTCTCTGTATTACTGACTCTATTAGTCCCTATTTATTTCCACCCCTATTAGGCTCTGTCCACTCGCAAGTGACGCTTCCTGCCCTAACTAGAATGTGCTGTGCTGGGGTCCAGCCCCATCGCTGGATGGGGCACCCCAGAAGCTCTCCCTGCCCATGGCACCAGCAGGATTGGGAAGCGTCCTGTGGTGGAGATGGTGCAAATGCCTCCTCCACCCTAGCAGCAGCACCCTGCGCAGGCTGCAGACCTTGGTGGCTTCCTGAGGGGCAGCTTTCCTCCAGCTCCTCCTCCAGGCATGATGCAGCCGGGGCTCTCCTTTTGCGTCCCACTTCTGGCTTGCACCTTGACAGAAGCTGGGGATGGTCCCTCTTAACGTTGGGGTCATAGTAGAAGTGCAGAAGCTAAAAAATGCAAAGGAGAAGAGTGAGATACTACCAGTTCCCACTGGGAAAAAAACAAGGATACAAGAACTAAGGCTTTTGATCACAAAAGATCACAAAGAGGTATTGAAAAAGGCTCTCAGGGGCATTGGGAAAGCTCAAGCTTGGGCTGTCTCAAACGTGGTACTATGGTTCTGCTAAGCCATCACCAGCCCTCGGTTTTCACCTGGGAAATTTCCTGAAAAATAAATGAAGATGAGAACATCTATGGCCATCCCCATCTCTCCCACCTCTTCCTGTGCAAAAGAACTCATGTACCTGTACAGGAGCAGGAACAGCTGCTGCTTCTGCTGGAATTTTGTCGCTGGAGTCAGATGAGACAGCCAGCTCTGGTAGTTCATGCAGCCCGTGGAGGTTGAGCTGAGGATGGAAACTTTCCCTGCACTCTCCTAGGGGTACACAACTGGAAAAGTGAAGTGAGGAGCAATCTGTGTGTCCTCTGCAGAAAAGCATGTTGCAAAACAGACGTTTGCAGCACCTGGCTCTGTAGCCATCCCCAGGTCTGGGGGTGCGTTTTTAGAAATAATTATTTCATTGGGTGCATTTTGACCAGGCCCACTTTCATTTGCTTCTAGAGGGGTTTATGCAAACATGGGAAGCTCTCAAAGTACATGAAGATCTCTGATTTCTGAGAATCTCACCTTGATTGTTGGGTGAAATGATTAAACTGCTTGTGGACCCATGGCTTCTACTTTGGTGGGTGAAATATAAACTCAGTCTGGACTTCTGCTCTACAAACAAAACAGGACAACAGGAAAAGGTTCTTGTCCAAACACTTCATTACTAACTCTACAAGGTTCTGTTTCTTACCTGCTCTATTAACAATGCTATTAATTAGATGCTTTCAACAGGCTTCCAGCTCTATGCTCTCTCTAGGGATGTGCTGTGCTGGGTCCATCTGCAGGGTTGGGGCTGCAGGTGCAGATGGAGCAGTGGGGTGGCCTTGGCAGAGCTGAGGCTGCTTCCATCACGGGCACTGCAAACCACAGAAGAGCACAGACGGCTCGCCACCATCCCAAGACTGGAAACTCCCAGACTATGGGAATGGAGACTCTGAATTGCAAAAGATGAGTGTGGATACTGAAAAGGACTCCAAGGAGTGTTTGAAACATAAAACTCAGGCTAAAATGTTATGTGATGTTATGTTCAGTCCTCCTCACCCCTGGGGTTTTGCCGAACTGCTTTTGATAGCAACTTTCAGCAACTTCAGTGTGGGTATGAGCAGGCAGGTAATACCGTGGTCCTTCAATGTATGTTCTCAGCACTCAGCAGGTGCCGCAGGAAGGTTTCAGATTCGTTACAGAAGACACGTGGCAAAGATGTTCAGAGAAACCAGGTTATGCTGAGTCTGCCTTTCCATTTAACGGGTTCAAACTCAGCGGATACAACTGAACTGTGTTTTATCTGCATTTCTACTGGTCACAAACACAAATTCAAACCTTTCTGAAAACGACCTGTGAAGGAAATTAAACCCAGAGCACTCACTATTGCCCCCATTGCCTCTACTGCGAGGCTTGATGTGACGTGAAGGTCCACCTCTCGCCCAAGACCCTTGTGAGTGTTAGGTGATGTACGGAGTAACTGCTGTACCCAGCTGTGAGCTGCAGCTGCTGCTCCTTTGGCCAGGAATTCAGGCAGGGAGGCCGATCATTGGCAATCCCGTGGCATTTTGGTGAAGCCACAGAGGTTCAGCCATAGAAAGAAACTCTTCATCTTCTGCATGGCAAAAACTCACAGAGGTGCTTTCTGGCCCAGCATCTCCTCTTTGAAGAGTTCTTTGTTGATGGCCACGCATTTTCCACCCTCACTCCACCAAATGGACCAAACCCAGTTGCTTTCTACCAGTTTCCAAAGCCTCTGTGGAAAGGAGGGGGATGAGAATTCACTGTCTATTGCTTGCACGGCAGCATCACAGGGTGCTCTTCTTCCCTGTCCTGGAGGGCCAGGAGAAGCCATCTGCCGATGGCCCCAGCTCATCCAGAGCACAGGGTGATGGTGTTTCTGCAGGAGTCAGCGCCCTTTTCATTTCTCTTGTCCCAGCTGGACCAAAGTTTCCCTCGCTGGGACATCCAGGCCTTGTCCTACCAGTCAGCAAGCAAAGGCCAACTGGTGCCGGCTGACTGTGGGTACCAATGGGATATTCTGAAGTGCCGTTGCGATGCCCGGGCTGCACAGTGGTAACATCATGATGTGACATCTTGGTGATGTTTGACAATGGTGTCCTGACAAAAGGGAGTGGCCAGGGGAGAAATTGCTGTAGAGTACTTGTTGCTTTTTGCTGCCAGAGCCACCAGTGGTGGGACTCCAGAGCCCAGAAGTCAGCAAAGCTGTGTTGAATGGCTGTAGGCAATGAGAGGAGCGGGCTGTGTCCAGGAGTGGGTCCCCAGGGAGGAGCAGGGATGGCTGCAGCATTGGGCATCCCAGCGCCCCATTTGGGAAGCTTTCCAGCTGTGCACCTCTGGCACATGCTAAAATGTCCTTACAGTCTTTGTTTTCGTGTCACTGGACACTGACTGTAAGGGAACATCATCATTCCTGTGTGACCTGATCTAGGAGATCCTGCTCTGGCAGGGAGATTGGACTAGATGATCTTTCAAGGTCCCTTCCAACCCCCCTAGCATTCTGTGATTCTGTGATCCAAGCTGTTAAAGCTGCCTGAAGTTTGCATTCACCTGAATGCAAAGAGCAGCAACGAGCATGCAGGAAGAAGCCTCTGCCAGGCACAGGAGGAGACAGCCCAAAACACAGGGAAAGCTTTAGGGAAAAGGATTCCTCCAATCCTCCATTTTTCCTAGTGGCATTGCAATAGAGCCAGAGCAGGATGACAGCTCTTTCTGAAGAGCAGTGAGAAAGAAAGGAGGATGGGAAAGTGGGGACAAGGACAGGTTGGGATGGGGTGGAATGGGACATGGGAGTAGGAAGGGATGGATGGGATGGGAGGACAGGATGGAATAGGACAGGAGAGGACAGGCTGGAAGATGGAGGATGGGGTGGGATGGGATAGGATAGGATAGGATAGGAGAGGAGCCCAGCTGGGGCTCTGCAGCCCTTGGGCTGCTCCTGGCCATCACGCCCATGATCCTTAGCACAGGGCGGTGGGACTCTGAGCTGGGGATGGCTGCACTGGCAGGGGGATGAGGGCAGTGAGGAGGAGCAGGTGGGAAATGGGAACACCCCTCACTCCCCTGCAATATTTGGGCAAGTTTAAAGAGTACCGACCACAGCAGGGGAGCAAGATCTGAAGGAGGGTGAACGAGCTTGTCAAACAACGCTGGTGGTCTCAGCCAGGATTATTAGTATGTCTTTGCAGAGGGAACTCTCCTGCACAGAGGCTGCTCCATGCACACCAGCATCTTCCCTTCTCCTCTCCATGCCAAAGGCAAACTCCTTTGGGGTTGGTTCTTTTCTTTGCATTAAACCTGGTTTTTTTTTTCCCTTTTTTTTTTTACATCTGTCTTCCCAAATCATCCACCTCATCCTGGGCACGGTGAGTAAAGCTGACACACAGCGCAGCCCTGGCCTGGTGCAAACCCCACTGGGCTCATTGCGAGAGCTTGTTGGAGGCTCAGGCTGTGCTGCTGTGGCGTGCAGGGAGCCTTTCCCCTGGAAAACCTGCTCAGGACATAGTAATCAATAAATAAAAAACATTAGATTCAAACTGCAGCTGAGCTCCTCTGGGCAAGGAGGGGGAGACAGCGGCATTGCAAGCTGGGACATGCTTCCCTGCTTCTCCATCGGGACCATTGGGAAATTCAGAGCCCAGCCCACCAGCAGTTAAGAGATTTTGGCTGTTGGTCTTTTTTTGGATGCTGAATTGCTCTGGCAGGATGGCTGCTCACTGCCAAGGGAGATGTGGGGTCTGGCTCCCCTCCCAAGAGCCTGGGAATCTCTGCCTTGCCCTGGGTGAGGAGTGGGAAGGATGGGAGCCTGGGATGTGGGCAGACCTCATTGCCTTCCCAGCTCTTCTCTTGGCTCAGCACCCTCCTGCTTTCCTCCCCATCACCACACAGGATTTCACCCCAGCCAAGAGAACAGATGCCCCAGGCAGCAGCGTTGCAGCCTTGCAAAATCATCACCAGGCCTTAGAAAAAGGAAAGCTGGGCTAGGCGGGGATGCCACCTCTCACAGCCAGCTCTGGACACCTCTGGAGGGGTCCAGTGTTAGAACCTCTGCCAGGCATTAAAGCGTAAATGCCCGTGGGGGTGGTGAGGGCTGGATGTGGGCACCGCGGGCAGGCTGCGGTCCGAGCACTTTGCTTTGCAGCTCCAGTACTCGTGGCTGCTAAATGCCCAAACCTGGGGAACCCAGCAGACCTCCAAAGAGCATCAGACTGTTTTAAAAATACTTTATTCTTTAGAAAATACAGCGTTCAGTACAGTGTGCTCTGCTCCCCCCAGCTTCAACCCTCCACCACCCACTCCGCCGAGGTCAAGGCAACATCGGCACGTTCATCACCGCAGCAGGAAAGCGGAGGGCAGGTTTCACCGACCCCATTTCCATCTTCCCGGGCAGGTGGGCAGCCCTCGAGCCCTTGCTGGTACCCAGCAGCAAGGTGCTTTCCCCCAAGCCCCCAGTGAAGCCTAACTCACAGTGCCAAGCTTGGCCCTTGGAGCCGATGATGGCCCTTGGTGGCTGAGGACATCCCCAGGTGGGCACACAGGGGCTGTCGTGCTTCCCGATGTGGGGTAGCCCACATGGTTTTTAAGACATGGAGCTGCCCCAGACCAGAGAGCCATAAGCAAACCTGGGGAGAGACGGGGGGGGCCTAGGGGACATGGAGCAGGGGGACCAGGGCTCAAGATCCCCCTGGCTCCCATCCTAAACAGGGGTGAGGCTGTCAGGGCTGTAACAGCTCCCTCTGAGGGGAAAAGCCTCACTGGGTGTTTCAAAAAGGGGATGCAAACATTGCCCGAAGGCAGAGTGACCTTTCTCCAGGGCCAGGCTGAGCTCAGGACTCGGGGAGGGCCTTCCACCTCCCCCTGGTCTGTCCCACGGACAAACTCCTGCCAGCAAAGCCCATCCTGAGGGGAGGGGTCCTTCCCGCACCCTGAGGGGGTGCAGGATCGCTCCAGCCCTGGGGCAGAGGGTCCTTGCACACCGAGAGCGAGACAGAGGAGCAAAATCTGGGGGCTGGGGGAGCAGGGAAAGAAGCATTTTCTCTTTTCAGACAGGAATCCCTAATGCCATCCCCTTCCCTTTGCATAGAGCAGCTTGCAGGCGAGCGTGTCCTTCAGTCACCCAGGGGACAACGAGAGCAGCAGCTGTGACCCCGGGGGGACAGGAGCAAGGCTGGGGACACAGCCCTGCTGCTCCCTTCCCCCGGGGCTTGCACAAGGATGCAGGGAAAAGAAACACCGACAACCCTGAAGACTCCCCATCGCTCTGCCCCCAGGTGCAACAAGCCATCCTGATGTTTAAAAAAGGAATGGAATAGGAAAAAAGAACAGGGGAGAAAAAAAAAAAAAAAGGCTGAGGTGGAGGGAGAGATCCCCAGGCCAGCAGAGAGGAAGCCGGGAAGCACCATGGGGATGCTGTCTGTTCACCGCCCAGTCCTGCGGGATCTAACTGTCCTCGCCGTTCTCGCCTGGCCCCTTGATCAGCCGCTTCTGTCCCCGTTTCCCCACGGGCCCCTTGGGCTTGGCGAAGGCCTGCTTGAAGGCATGCTGCTTGGGGTGCACCTCCTCGTAAAGGAACTCCGCCGTCAGCTCCGCTCCATCGTCGATCTCGATCTGTGCCCGGGAGCAGCAAGCAGGGGTTAGCAGCTCTCTGGGGTCTTGACACCCACCTTTGGGGCACCCAGCTCCCTCCACAAGCCCACCAGCAGTGCAGGACCAAGGCTGCAGCACAGTCCCTTGCAGATGCCCAGCCCAGGTTTCTGCTACATCCCCTCCGGGTGGGCTCGCACTTACCTTCTTGGCTATCTCCAGGCAAAACTCCTGCTCCACAGTGTCCAGCAACCGGCTCTTGCAGCTGGAGTAGAGCATACGTTCCTTGATGCTGCATTTGTACCCAGGCATGGAGTAGATAAAGACTGCGAGAAAAGAGCAAGGCTTGCAGTGCTGCCCAGGCCTGTGGCCAGGGAGCACGGCGCAGCTGTATCCCACCCTGGTCATGGCATTTTCAGCCCTGAGAGTCCCCAGTGACAACAGGTGTCACCTTTCCCCAAATCTCCCTTGGATCTTGTACGCCTGCAACACAACGGCTGCACAAACCCTCCATGGCGGCATCCAGAGAGCCCTGCACTGCGTGTGGCAGCTTCTTTCGGCACCGAAGGACTTGCTAGCACCCACCAAGGGAGGACAGCAAGCAGGAACCGACTCAAGGGGTCTTGCTGCATCATCCCTATCCCCATCCCCATCCCCACACGAGTGATGGTCTGGGGAGAACAGGGACTGGCACAGGCCTTAACCAGGCACCCCAGTGCCAGGGCACTCACCAACAGACTCCAGGTAGTCTCCCTCGTGTGAGTGCTTGTACAGGAAGAAATGGTAGCGAGCTGAGTCCTGGGGGATCCTCTTGGGCAGGTCTGTGATCTCTGTAGGGCTTGTGTGCACCAGGTCAATGGTCTCTCGCTCCAGATCCAGCTTCTGATGGACAGAGGAGATGGGGGAGTGGACAGGAGCGAGAGGCAGCAGGAAGGGGCAGGAGAAGAGGAGGAGCCATGCAAGGGACCTACCAGCTGGATGTAGTTGATTTTCTTCTGCTTGAGTGCCTGGATGGCTTGCTGAGCATCCAGCTGCAGGGGAAAGGCCAGGCCCTGCAGGGTTTGGTGCTTGCTCTCCACACTGATCTCCGTCTTCACCTGGAGATGGAGGCCACACTGAGCGTCAGGGCAGAGACCAGCAAAGAGTTGGGAAGGCAGAGAAAGGAAAACCAGCTGATGCTGCAGCAAAAGGCTTCACATCCAAGGAGCCAACAGACATCCAGCTCACAGGGACCATGACATTAAAGGACTGAAAGTGGGCCAGGCTCGAGGTGGTGATGCTTGTCACTGTACCACCATGCTGGGAGATCACCCAGCCCCGGCCATGTACCCCCTGCCCCCCTGCTTCATCCCCAGCAAAGACCAGCTCAAAACTGATATTCCCCAGAGAGTCCCTGGCAGAAATGCTGACCAACACTGGCATGTCCATCTCTGACCATGATCTGTGGGTGATGGAGGGAGCCCTGAAGTCACAGCGTTCAGCTGCACAGGTCTCCACTGTCCAGGAGGGCGAGCCCCTCCTCGGTGGGTCTAGCTGCAGCAGACAGGCATTCCCTCCAACGCTGGAGCTGGACAACTGGAGATCCACAGCTCGGAAAGATTCCAGCTGCCCTTGTTCCCCACAGCCCCTCCAGGGCAGAGGCTGCTGCCCGTACCCCAAGCAAACCCCTTAGTCCAGGAGATCGAACCCCCTTCAAAGAGGGGTGGGAAAAAGACATCGCATTGCCCCAGGTGCCTCCATCCAGGCACAACAGAGGGTCCGTGACCAGCAGCAGGGAAGGGTGGCAGGACGCGGCAGACGCAGCTTTACCTCCTCGGGGCCGGGGTACTCTACCAGCGATGGGCAGCAGCAACAGCCCCCCACCATCTGCCACAGAATACAGGGAGACGGCGTCACCCCGACGGCGGAGGAGCCCATCCCACCTCCAGATACCCCCCCGTATAAACAGAGCAGCAACGCTAACCCAGGTGCTCTGCAGTGAGCGTGGGTCCCTTGCCTTTGGGATCAGTTTGAGGGGTTTTGGATAAAGACAGTCCAGTCTTTTATATTTCGCCCCCTCTCTTTTTCCCTCCCTTGATAGAGAAAAGGAAGAAAAATCAAGGCATGCCAAGAGAAACGCAGGAGTTTTAGCTCACATCTCAAAACCAGCTTGGCAGTGCCAAAGCGGATCTCCTTACAAGGCTGCCCTTCATGACGTGACAGCACACCCCGGAAGATGATGGGCCCAGGTGTCTGGAGCAGAGCATGCAGAAAAACACTGCCAGGAGAAGGAAAAACCGGGTATCAAGCGGGCAGAGCAGCCTACCATCTCGGTGCTCGAGTCCTGGGAACAGGAATCCTGCCAGCGTGGGGAGAGGAGACACACTGTCAACAGCACCCCGCGTGGGGATGGAGTCGGGTTCTCGTGTGAAATGGGAAGGGGTGGGGGACACACAGACATGCCGGGAGGATGGAGCAGTACCATCTCTCCGCTGGAGGCCAGGGAAGGCCTGGCAGCATGGGCAGGGAGAGCAGCAAAAAATGACATGGGAGACATCAACACCGGGGAGGAGGAGGGAGAGGCCCAGCCCGGAGCCCTGGCAGCCCCTCACACAACGTCTCTGCCTCCATCCCTGCTCAGAGCCCATCTCTGCGCCATCTCTTGCCAGCTCCCCAGCCACGGTGGCCCCAACCCAGGGTAGGGAGGAGTTACAGCTCCAAGCCAGGGTCTGGAGGAGTTCCAGCAGTCACAGCAATAGATTTTGGGCTACCCTCTGCCAAATAGCATACGCTAAAGGTCTGGGGGGTGAGAAATGCCCAAGCTTTTATCCGTGCCAAGCATCCTGGAGGACAAACAGGCTGCGAATGCACAGCTCTCAGGAAATAATTGCTCAAGGGCTGTCCTGTGCTGAGTGGGCAAGAGATCCAGCTGACCTCCAAGTTCTGCTGTCCCACCATCCCCAGAGTGCCACAGTACCAGCAAAAGCTCGAAGGAGAGCACGCAGGGTTTCAGAGGATGCACACAAGCTTGTTTGGTCCTACTATGTGGAGAGGTGCAGCACAAGGACGTTACCACTGCCAACACCTCCAGGTCCTCTTCTTCCTCCCCCATAAATGCATGGAAGCTGGGAGGTTTATAGTGGGACCAGAGACCTCACGCTGCAACACGAAGCACACTGAAGTCCAAAAATCCCAAGGGGTGGAAAGCTGTCCTAGCAACATCAACTCCCCCAAATACCTCTTTACTTTCTACTCCTTCCCTTTCCAAAAACACTAAAAACTGGCTCAATGAAGCCCTCCCCAGGGCACAGCCCAGGAGCCGTGCATGGGACAGCCAAGCACATGCCACATCCCTCAGCTTTGCCAGCAGCAGGCATGGCTGGGGGGTTATTTTATCTCTTTTTCTTTAGCTTAAGTTCTTCCCCCTCTTTCCTCATTGCTGACATGGTGCCGGCCTCCACTAACAAAAATTTCCGTCTTATGGTGAAACCTTCATGGGAGTCGTTCTGGCGAAGCCTCTCTGCCCATCCACGAGCAGTGTGAGGCAGCTACGAATGACATCTCCTTACACGCTGCCATGGCATTGCCACCTTGGGTTCCTCTTAATCCTTCTGCCTCATCTCCCAGCTCCAAAGGCACCTTCCTCTCCCCCGCAGACCCATCATGAGACATGCCTGGCCCGTGATGCTTCTAGAAAGACCTCCCACTCGTGGGTGTTAATGTAGCTCAATGCCAAATTCAAAGCCATTTCTTAGCCCATAGTCTGCTGACAACTCAGGGAAGCCGGCGACGCATTTTCCACCTATTTAAATATACACACGTATAAAGCAAATAGCAAATTTTTGCAAGCTCCCACCCAGCTAAAAGGGGGAGAGTAGCTCATGACATCGCCTCTGTTCACACAGTCCTCAAACCACAGGGGAGGCTTGAGTCATGCAGCCTAAAACCTGCTTCTCCAAAGGCTGGCCACCCTCCCAGGGGATGTGCAAACCTGAGTCCTTCCTATCTCGGTGTAAAAGGCCACTGTGCTGGCCCTGAAGCTGCTGCCACGCAACCATCACCTTCCCACTCCTGCTTTGCCGCTGCCCTTCCCATCCCACCCCTTCTCCACACTTGCCTGGTGGTCGTGGTGGACCCCAGGAAGCTTCTGCCAGCCCAGAAGTACCTGTCTTCACCTTTGGGGTGAAGACCACAAACCTGGTCAGCATCTTGGAGGCTCACGCATCAACAGCATTGGAGAAGAGGAGAGCTGCACCAGCAGCAGCAGCTCCAGGTGAGGGGCACAACAAAGCACTTAGGAGCTGGTGGCTTTTAAAGAAATGATGTCCCTCGTGACGCTTCCAAAATCCTAATGGACTGGTTGAACCCGGGGGGCTGTGCGGGGTCCTGAACCACTAGCAGGGACATGGACAGACAGGCAGAAGTGCTGAGGTCAGAGCTTGCCCAGGGGCTGCTTCCCAGGTCATGGCCAGCCCTGACTGCTCGCTCCCAGTCAATCTGCTCCCCGAAATGGAACTGCAGTGTGCACGCGTGTGTGAGGACCTGCGGCCTGTGCTCAACGTGCACGCGCGTGTGCAAGGACCCTGTAAGCCTATAGGCAAAGTGCTAGGCTGGAGGCATCGCTGTACTGAGCGGGGTGCTAGAGGGTGAGAGCTGCTCCCACATAGCCCCTCTCCATCAAAGCCCTCTGCTTCGTGTGGCTCCAGAAACTCTCTCAAAGCCGCATTTACTCAGAGTCCTGAGTTTCTCCGCCTCGGGGAAGTGAGCGTGGCACGAAGCGACCGAGCCATAGCTCCCACCACCTCCTGCTCTGTGCCCAGGGTGGGTGCAGCCCCCACACCAACGCAGAGACCCTTCAGTACCCCCAGCACTTGGCCGCTTCCCACTGTTAAATCCACAGGCAAAAATATATCCATTTTCCTGTCTTTCTAAATGCCAGTGAGCACTCCCCGTGGCCCAGGCTGACACAGGGGACAACGTACCTTAAAAATAACCCCAAACTAAACAGCAGCAAGTACCTTCACCCGGGAGTCGCGTCTCACAAAGGCAAGAGTGGGGAAAAAAGCACCATGAGCACCACTTACCTGAGCACTTGACCCTGTGAGACACAGCCCCCAGAACACTCCAGACTACTTAATACTGCAGCACTGACCAGCCAATGCGTCAGCACAGACACCCAAAGATGCCAAACAAGCCACAGAGCCACCATCAGCATCCATCTCTCTCTTCTCCAAGTGTGGGCATCACCTTGGATCCTCCTGCACAGATCGTGCCCAGCCCGGAGGGGCTGGGAGCTGGGATAACCACACTGAGACCCATGCAGCAGAGACCATCCCTGGTGGCCCCTCCCAAACGCCCCTCAACTCCCGCTGCTTTGGCAGGTGGAAACCTCCTGCCTTGTCTTTACCATTAATTAACTCTGTCAGGCTGATTGGCTTCATGTCTCCCAGGTACGTCCTGATCCACCCGTGAGCCCTACAGCCCCAGCACAGGCAGAAGAGAGAGGGGTGCTCCTCTAGAGAGGAAGGTTTTCCATGGCATCCAAGTGAAATCCTCCCACCCCAAGAAAATCCTGCTTCCAAGGAGTCTTCTCAGCCAATCCTTTCCCCTGCCTTGGCATTTTGCAGCACCACAGAGGCTGGCATGAATGCCGTGAGATACTGGTGAGGAGGTGATGGTGTTACAGCCTTGTCTGTCCCCAACCCTACCCCTCGCCCTTTCCACATCTTTTTCTAGTCCCCAAATTTAGGCTAAGATCTGTATTGTTTGGGAGAGCATCCCTCATATGTATAGCCACAAAGGAAGAGTATAGGAGAGGAGGATGCTGCAGCCCAAAGATAAGTCTGCGTTCTTCCCGCCTTCCCCACGGATTCAGACTCAGCTCTGGCTTTTGCCCCAGTACCTAGAGGCTGGAGACTGCTGCCTGCTTTCAGCCTCAGACTGCCTTCCCACTGCCAATTACAGCAAGAGAAATGGAGCTCTGAGCTCATGTCCTAGCAAGGATAAAAAAAAAAATAGTCTGTAAACTCCTCTTTATACCACCAATTAGCACATGAGGACGCTCTGTTCACTTTGGCAAGGGCAGGAACAGGTTAAACTGCAGAGGTACAAGAGAGTGGAGTAAAAATGAGCCATCCTTGTTCGCTGGATGCTTGCTCCCACACCTCCGGCAGCAAACACATCCCTGCAGCCCGCATCCCTGTGTGCCCTGAGGGTCTCGGGCTCCTTCTACCTGGCTGGCAGACACCCACCTGGGACACCCACCTTGGGCTGGCTGACACCCACCTCGTTGATGCGGATCTGCTGGAGCTCCTGCTCAGCTGCGGTCAGCGGGGCTGGGGCGGAGCAGGAGGACACATGCTTTTGGTAACCGCTCAGGGACACGTCCTCCTGCAGACAGAGGGACAGGGGAAAGTGTCGGGGTGGTGATCGCTGCAGGGCTGGATGGACCCCAGCCTTGAGGCTGCATCTCAACAACCCAGCGGGTCTCAGGCTCTCTCGTTACCGTGAGGATTGACCAGAGCAGTGCTCTTGGATACCTCTGTGCAAATCCCACGCTCTATATCAAACAGTGCCTGCAACCGCCCGTGCCCATTGAGACCACCCTGCCCCTCCTCAGACACCAAGAGCTGCGGCAGTGTGGCTCCTCCAGCTGATTAGCAGAGCTTCTGAGCGTGAAAGTGAGAGGGAAAGGCAGAGACCACGGCCTGGGAGCAGCAGAGGGAGGCACTGGAGCAGGAGGGCGGCAGTGGGGATGCTCCCTGGCTCCCACGGGCATCAGAAGCCCAGAGACAGGACGATGCTTGGGAGGCTCTGGCTGTGCAGGTCCCTCTGCAAAATCCCCACAAAACAGAAGGAGAAACCTCTGGCCAAGCGCTGCCCAAGAAGCCAGCTGGATGACCTCGGTGTGACAGCAGCTCTGGCTGCTGGTGTGACACTGCCACCACCTGGCGCTTCTCCTCCTGCTCAGAGCAAAGCTCTGCATGTCTTCCGAGCCGAGCCTTCCTCCCACCTCTTCATGGTCTCCATCACAGACTGACCACAGCCATGCAGGCAGGAGAAACTGGCAGCAGCCACTGGGGAGACTAAATCAGCATGGGGGACAAACCGCCGTGCTGTCCCGCCCAGACGCCAGCGTGCCACATCCCGCCCGGCTTTGGTGTCGAGCCTGGGGTAGGCTCCCAGAGCTCAGGGTTGAGCCCAAAAGGCTGCCCAGGAAACACCATCATACCTTCACCGTTCCAAACATCTCATCCTTTATGTGCCCCCCGCCAAACTCCTTCTTCACTGTTGCTCTGGTTGCAGCGTACAGCATCTTCAGCCGGACCTGCGCAAGGATGGAGGCGGCAAGTGTGGTCAGAGAGGGGATCCTGCACAGAGGTGCCCGGTGCTCGTGGCCACCAAACCACCACCAGCTCTGCAAACCTCTGCCTTCCCTGGGAGCAACCACCTCATTTCTATCCCTGCTGACTTCCAACTGCAGCATCTCTGGGTAGGGAGCAGCCAGGAAAACCCATCAGTGTGATCTCAGGACCGCCCGCACACGGCACAGCCTTGCCAAGCGCTGCCCGCGATCCGTGGGTTTATCCTGGGCTTGGCTTTCCCAGCCCTGAGCTCCGGCGCGTCATCTCCCACCCGCGCTCGGGTAAGAGGAGGTGCAAATGCCACCAGAGTCACCTAAAAAGGGGACTTTGACCTTTCAGCACTTCCTTGGCGCCATTCCTCTGCATATCCCAGGGAAGAGCTTTGGTGAGTGCTCCTTGGCACCCTGCCCTTGCAATAAGACCCTCCACGGTTTTTTGAGATATATATATACACACATATAAAATATCTGTTATTATTATATATACATGTATGTATTCGTACACATGTATGTATATACACACACGTATAAAATGATATATATTTTATTATAACAGTGTACGTGTGGAGGTACATGCACACACACGTATACACACATAAAACTGTATATAATATTATTACAATTGTATATTTATGTGTATATACATGTGTGTACTTTGTTAGATATATCTCAGCAAACCACAGAAGGTCTTTTTTATATGTGTGTTATATAATAACAACAAATATTTGTCATATATATATATGACAAGTGCAAATATTAACATGGCAGTAAATCTATATAGCATATAAACTAAATAAAATACGTAACACATATATATATATATTTATATGTGTGTGTGTATATATATATATATATATACACGTGACGAGGACGTATGTTAACACAGCAGTAAATCCCGGTCCTGCTGAAAGCCCGTTATGGAGATGTGCTCCACAAGCCGCCATTTTCCCAGCGGTACTGCTGACACGCTCTAAACCAGCCTCCCACCCAACTGGACCTTTTCTGCCTGCTCTCCAGCCCCACAAGCCAGCTCTGGAGGTGTCAATGCCGGCCTGGCCACCAGCCTGCCTGGTCTTTTTTAAGGCTGATTTTGGAGCCAGGCCCAGAGGTGGGTTACGAGCCACCCTGCCAGCCCTCGAGCGGAGCAGGGCCAGGCTGGACACAGGGCCAGGCCAGTCGGTGCCAGTGCCAGCTCCTCCCAGTGATGCTTTTGGCCAGAGCTGCAGAGGGACATCTCCATCCCGGTCCCATGGTCCCCTCCCTACATCCCAGACCCTCCACCTCCTCACGCTGCGCTGCGAAGAGGACAGAGACACAGTTCCCATGTATCTTACCATGTCTTTCCCCCATCCCTAAAGCTGTCCCTAATTCTTAACACCCAGGCACAGCGATGGAGGGTGTGAATGCTCCTCCTCAGCCCCAAAGTCAACTTGGCCAGCAGCTCCTCCACCCTCCACCTCCCAGAGCACGTCTGTGTCCCCAGGCTGGGGTGTCACAGCCTGGCGTGGTGCTCACCGGGGAGCTGTCGGGGGACCAGGAGATGAAGAGCCACTCGTAGCCCTGGGCGTTCTGGCTGTCCAGGCGGTACAGCACGTAGCACGGCTGCTGCTCGTCCAGCAAGGGCAGCACGAAGGCATCGTAGTCAGCGTCCCAGCGCCGGGACAGCTCTTTGTGGGCCCCCAGCACGAGCTGTTCTGGAATGAGAAGACAGAAAAGACGGTGTTAGCTGAAGGCAAGGCTTAGCTCACCTCGCAGGACCTTGAGGCAGCTTCTAAGGGCTTGCCACAGCTCCAGCACTGACAACGATGCCATCCTACAGAAAAATAAATTAAGGTCTTGAACTACATGCAGGAGTGTACAGCCCCACTGGGGTATGCTGTCAGGGCTGCAGCCACCATGGAGAGGCTGGCTTTCTGTCACCATCCCACTGCAGGATGTCCAACCATCTCCTCCCCTCCCATGGCCTCCTCTCTGGTGACCCTCTATAGCCTTCTTCCACTCCGCTCCCTCTGGCTGTGTAGTCCCCAACCCACCCTCTTTGCTCACAGGAAACCTCTTCCATCCTTCCCAGACAAGCTCTGGGACACTAGAAGACCTCACCAGGGACATGAGGAGTCACCTAGATTAGGAGTGTGGAGAAAAGTTAAGGTCCCATAGCATAAAGCTGGGACGATGAGCCCAAGCTGCCCTCATCAGGTTCCCCATAACCTCAGAAGGGTCAAATTCAGAGCTGATACCTGAAGCCCATGCCCACGGACCAGAGATGTTCCAGAGACCCCAGCCTGAGGGGGTGACAGACCATTTGGTCAGGAGAGCCCCAGCCTCTGGAAGCAATAACATATTTCATGCACATGATTGCTTCTCAAGTGCCCAGAGGGTCTTTTTTTCAGCTGCTATGCAAGTGGCAGTGTGGCTGGGAGACCTACGACCCATGCAGCACTTGGCTGGGATTTAAACACTGGTGCAGGCATTCTATGAACATGAAACCCCACCTTGCAGGGGTTAAACCAAGATTTGGGACGTCTGGATGGAAAAGCAACAGCACTGGAGAAAAATCAGTGTGGGTTGCTGGAAAACAACCTGTAATTTATTCAATTTTAGATGCAAAAATGTCTGTGGGGAGATGTTGGGACTCAGAACAAGATGTAGGAAAATCTGGAGGTGCCAAAGCAAAATGAGTTGGGGCCTTGAACAGATGGCACTCAAGGAGATGCTCCACTTGGCACGTACCCTGCCTGGACCTCCACCTATGGCCCCACTGCACATCGGGAGCCAGGAAGCCCCTTGGCTTTGGTTGCTTTTCCAACCCTCTCCATCCCATCCAGCTCAGTAGCTCTGAATCTTGTGGCAGGAAAGCTTTTAAGGAAAACAGTTGAGGAATAAAGTGTTTGGGATGATGTACTCTCACCCCATTTCCACCTGTGCGGGGCACTGACAGTACAGCCCCGCCACGGCATCGGCCATCGCACCTCAACTCGGCATCATTTGCGCACGAGGGGCACATGCTACTGGTCGAGTAACACGGACAGCAGAGAAAAAGGGTGCTGAAAATGCCTTATTTTCAGCAAAACTACCTGTTTGGAGAAAGAGGAGTGTAAAAACCTCAAGGTACCCCCGAAATAAACATCAAGCCTCGAAAACGCATTTGTGCATCACAAAGACCTGCAATCCCAAAGAGACTGCAAGGAATTTCACCCGGCCAAACCCACTGGCAGCTTGAAGGTGCCTCCGCCTGCCAAACATCCGAGGCCTCACGCACCAGGCAATCGCTGTCACATCACTCCAGGCTGTTCCTGGGCTGCGCCCAAGCTGGATCCCAGTGAGCCGTCAGCCTCCAGCTCTCCCCTGGGCTGGAGGAGCCGCTCATTCCCCCGTCGAGCTCTTTGCAGTTCAGCTCAATCCGTTCAGGGACGCATTTTCGTCCCCAGGAAGCATCAGGAAAGGGAAACTCCGAGCAGCCGCTCTTTGGCAAAACATCATTGTCAACAGTGGCTATTTCAGGCTCCGTTTCTGCAGGGTGCTGCTGGAAAAAGGGTGGCTGGAAGCGTTTCTGGCCCCGAGGTGCCCCCGGCACTCAGCGGCAGGCAGGGCTGCCTCGCTCCAAAGTGCCCGTACAAGGCAACCCTGCCTGCAGCTCTGGCAGGCGCTGCCAGGGGCCAGCACAGGAACTGGGAGCCTGCAAAGCTCCATGCACAACATCACCTATGTGCTGCGAAACGCACCCAAGAAGGAAGACCTCAAAGCCAACCTTGTCCAGAAACCTGCTGACAGCGAGGAGTAGAGCATCACCTAAAACCGCGTGGGACCACAGGGAGCTCTCTTGCCAGGCAAGAGTTGCTGAGCCTCGGTGTGCACCGTGCTCTCCCACACACACCTCCTCCATCCAGCCTTGGCTTTCCTGGCCAGCGCCCAAGGGCAACATCAGCTCAAAGAGCTCCCAAAGTATTCCTCAGCCATAGCTGCTGTCCTGGGGATGCCTGGACAGAGAGCATCTGCTGTAAGGCTCCTCGCATGGTCTTCCTCTCCTTCTTGTCTGCTCAGAAATGCCCCAAGACACACATGCCATAGAGCAAAAGGTCCTCTGCAAACCATGGAGCAGGGCTGGAGGCTCCTTTTCCACGTCCCCTGTGCAGGCAGGGCAGCTGGCATGTCCTCCTCCGCTGGCTCGGGACACATGCCTTCCAGGATCAGCATGCTTGAGTCCGTCTGTTCGTCTGTGACATCTGTCTGGCCGCCCATGACTGCCCAAAGGTCCTTCTCTGGTGGGCAGCAGCAGGTAACCCCTGTGTTACAGAAGAGTGGTGGCCCAGAGAGGCCAAGCACCTTGTCCCAGTTCACACGTGTGGGCAGATAGGAGTTCCCTGAGCCAGGCTGGTGGGATCACTCCCACCTTGTCGCCAGCAGACCAAGCCCTTTGGCATGAGAGATGCTCCCAGCTCTTCTTCCACCTGCCTTCCCATAGGAGCCTCGGGCTCTGCTGCATCTCAGAGGCTTCTGCAGACACCCAAGCTCCTCCAGAGCTGCCCATGGCTGGTCCAGGCCAGGGGAAAGGAGCAAGCAGGGTGGGAGACGTGGACTGTGAAGCACAAAGCACTGTCAAGCAAGGTTGGTTCACGAAGCAGTTGCAAACAATGACACATCAGACAGGTAAATACATCCCATTCAGGCCAAGCAGAGATGGGGGGATGTGGTTTCCATTAATGGTAAAAAAGTCTCCCTTGCTGGCATCACTGGCCACAACCCAAGCACAAGCCCTAGCATCTTAAGTCCAGGCTTAGGGGCATCCACGACTTATCCTGCTGCAAAAAACAATTCCCACTTGTTAGAAGCAAAAGAAGCCGAGAGCGCAAAATTGTTGTCGAGGATGCTCCAAAGAAACAATGTGGATGTCACATCCCCGCACACAGGGACCTCGTCAAGAACAAAGCCAGCACCAGCAAACCTTGCAGTGGCCCTGCTGAGGCGTCCCCTGCATTTCAAGCCGCTCTTCCAAATGGGGATTCAGGGCCCCTGAAGGTCAGCACAGGCTCCCTACAGACACATCCACCTTGGCATTTGCAGTGTGGTCCTAGTGGCCCACCCAAGGAGGTGGTGACAGCAGCTTGGCAGGGCATTAACATCCCCGCCGCGGTGAGAAACAAGTCATTCATATGCAATTGTTTGAGGCCAAGGTGATGGAAAACCTACACCATGGAGGCTCCCTGCTGGGATGTTCAATCAGTGCTTTGCTCTGCTCCCTTGTTTGACAGGTGTAGAGGCCACCCAAAGGCACCTTTCCATGGGACAAAGGTGGGAAGGTTGGTGCTAGCCTGAAAACTGGGTGAGGGGCACAGAAGCAGGGGCTGTGATGGGTTTCAGAGCACTGCATCCTCCGCAGGTTGCAATCGGGGCCGAGCTGAGCCCTGCACCAAGGAGCAGCCCTCTGCCCACCCCTGCCTTCAGCAACTCCATGCCTGGCATGGGACGCCACCTCCAAGGTGGAAGATGCTGTGTACAACCGGTGATCAAGGTCTCACAGCCTCTGCAGCAGCTTCTTACAGGGCTTTTATAATATCATTAGACACAGCAAAAGCCCCCCAGAGCCTGGCACCAGTCCCAGACACCCGTGTCAGTCCACTGCTCCTCCCTAGAGCTGCCCCGGGCCTTCCATAGCTGCTCACCAGCACACCCAAATTTTGAACTTGTATTTCAGGTCCAGGCTGCCACGTGCCAGGGAGCCCCAGCAGTACGCTCCTTGGGGTTTCCAAAAACACGAGCTGGCACCACAGCGGCCAGGAGGAAAGGAGGAGAGGCAAAACGGAGAATCAGCATGGTGTAAATCAAAGCACTTAAAAACAGGACTTACCGTCCTCGATGATGACCTTGATGAGCCGAACTGAACCATTTCGGGCTTTGGCAAAAAAGTCCCTTAATTCTGTGGTGGCTGAAAGAACCAGAAACATTGTGATCAGATTTAGTAGTCAGAGCAGGTGTTGGGCTGCTCAGGGACTGGCCAGGGAGGGGCGCAACTTGGCAGGATAGAAACTTAAAAATTAAAAAAAAAAAAAAAACAACCCAAACCAACAAAGTAGTATCTGGTGCCAAAAAAATAGTAATAAAAATAATAATACAAAACCCAAACAGCTGGGAGAGAAGGGCTGCGTCTCCCTGAGGCGTCAGAGTTAAATAGCAGCTGGGAGTGCATGTGATCCAGAGAACCTGATACTTGGCCTGGGCGAACATAATCACCCAAATATAGACGATTGCTTGGCCAGTGCAGGCGGGGAAAGCTCAAGTGACAAGTTTATTTGCTTTACAGAGCAGCAGGGTTTGCATGTAGGGGGTGGCTGGGAGATGTCCCAACAGGCTGTGACGTCCTGGGCTCGTGACACACAGGGGTGATGCTGCTCCTGAGGTGGCTGGGGATCAGCACAACTCCAAACTGGAGGCACTGGTTTGAAGCTGAGGCCCTGGAGAAGGGAAAGGCAGCAGCCCAAGGTTTTGCTCCAGATCTGGTGGGGCTTTGGTTACAGAAGGCTTTTAGGAAGTGTTTTGAGGAGTCATCTTCCTCCTCATCACCCCTTCCTGAGCACCAGGAACCAGCAACCGGTCTTCAGCATCCTACCAGGAGGCAACAGCGCACAGCAGATGTTGAAAGGGCAGCTCACAGCCAGCATTGGAGGTTTAATGTGCCCACTCTGAAAGCATCACTGGCACAGAGCTCCCTGTCCCATCCAGGACACGCTATGTGTGAAGACAACACCCAAGATATGTGGCTTGGAGGGGCCCAGTGCTCCAAGGAGCACCTCCCAGCCTGGCTCCCCCTGCAAGCCCCTTTGATTACGTGCCTGAGCCTCTTCCTGGATGCATCCACGCAGCCAAGGCGGTCCTCTGAGTTCAAAGCTGTAGGCAGTTCTGTACTTGTCAGAAAAACTAAAGAAACCAGCATTGCAAAGATTAAAGACCCCGGCAGATGTCCCTTAGTTGACACCAGGATCTGTGCTTGGAGTTGCCTCAGCAGCCCCCTGTTCCTGGTGCTTTGCCACATCACCTGCCCACTACCAGTGACCGCGCTAGAGCGGCCCGCAGCAGGAAGGAGCTCTGCTTTGCTCCCCAGAGCCCGAGAGCATCCACAGTCAAGGCTCTTTGCAAAGAAAGCCATCCCTACCTCAGCTGGAGATGTGCAGGGGCTGCACAAGCCACCCCCTGCCAGCAAGGGCCACATCCATCCCACTTCAGTCCCACCAGCAGCAGGTACCCTTCTTTGGCACAACCGCCCCAACAGCACCGCGGGAGAAGCCTCAACATTACCCACCTCACCTACCCAAGGGATGTGGGTGTCGCTGACTCTGTCACACCGGGGTCCTCTGTTCCCCAGAGGCACACCCTGGCTGCGGCACTGCCCACAGCTCCCCCAGCCCCGCGGGAGGAGCAGCAGGCACGGATTTGTCCCCACACACAAACCCTGATGATGATGATGCAGGCAGAGAGGTGGGCAGGGATGTCCTGGGGAGCTCCGCGGGGAACTCCTGCCTGTCCCCCCTCCAGGCCATACACCTGCGATGTACCCTCCCCACCAGCTCAAAGCCTGCCCAGCCCAGGGGTCCGATGGATCCCCCTCCCACAGAGAGAAGAGGCACAAACAAGGAAGAGCTCCCAGGCTTCTGCCCTGCAAACAGCAGCGCGCCCGTACAAGCCCAGAGATGCCACCGCAGCAGGGCCCCGCAGGAACGGGCACTCAGACACCCCAGTGAAGGCACATCAGTCCCTAACAGGGGGGGGACACACAGGAAATTTGCTGGCATAATCCCACCAGGAGCAAACCATCCTTCTCCTTCCATCAGCATCAAGGCATGTGGCTCTTCCAGTTCCCAGAGCAGACCATAACCCTTTCCCAGCACCAACTGGGAGCTCAGCTTGCTCCTGCCATTCCCACCCAAGGATGCAGTGATATTTTTAGGCCCCTTCCCTTGTTGAGAGCGGCTGTTTCCTTCCAGTGGCATCTATAGTTATTGCAAACGCACAAGGCAGAAGAGGAGCAGAGAGAGAGACATTCATACACCCAGGAAACCTTGCACAGGAGAGAAAAAGCTCCTAATGAGCACTAAGCTTCACTGATTCCCATTGCACTGCCAAAATAGGAGAGAATAACATCAGCCTTGGATATTTCTATAGCATCAGCTAAGAGGAAAGCTCTGCAGAGCTAACCAGCTTGCAAATCCCTCCAGCCTGACCCCATCCTTCCCAGAGCCCATGGGCACACAGGGGTCTGGAAAATCAGAAGTTTGGGCAAATGCAACCCGCTGGTCCTCCTGGAAATGCTAGGAGTACCCAGAAGTACTGGATTGACAGCTGGGATGATTGACAGTTGAATGATTGACAAGCGTCGGCCAAGCACTAGGATCTGTGTAGGTACAGAGGGTTTAAGGGTAAGGAGAAAAGCACAGACGCTGCTGAGGAGTCGAGCACACAAAGGGAAATACCGCGAGGTCTGCCGAGCAGGGGGATGCTTCCCAGAGGAGACAGCGCCAGAGCTTTCAAAAACCTCAGAGCAGGCTTCCGAGCTTTAATTCTGCTGAAATAATAAAAAATAATGATGAAAAAGCAATTTTCATTTAAATTAAAAAAATAATTAAAATCACCAGGGTATGTTCAATGTCCCCTCCTGTTTCTTGGAACGCAGAGCAAAGGCCAGCAAGGACAGGGAGGAATAAGCGAGGGCAGGTTTTCACCACGAGCTCAGCAACTGCTTCATTACAGCGTGATTACAACTTAATTGGCACAGCAGACTTGACAAGAAGGGTCACGTGCCTGAAATATTAATATAAGTGTCCACAGCCTGCTCTGGAAGGAAGGCAGGGAGGAGACCTTACTCTGGAGAGGAGGTGAGCGGTACCTCTGCCCCGAGGCGTCTCCCTGCTGGGAAGTCTCCAGGACCCAACTCAAGGGTTGAAAAACCCACTTGTGGGGAAACACGAAAATCAGGGAAAGGGAGGAGGGACAGGGCAGAGGACTGGAGGGCAACCTGCACACCCAACTCACCCTCTAGACATGGGTTGCTGGAAAATCCTGGAATGAGTAATTCAGAAACAAACCCAGGCTGACCTACAGCCAGTGGAGATCTACTGAGACCAAACTGCATGAGATCAGCCTAGCTTCCTCCAGCAGGGCCACAGACCTGTGGGCTTCAGGGGTCTCAGCTCGGCTTTCGAATTGTCTCCAAGTGTCAGAAGCCAGCCTGAGAAACATGGTGGTGGTGAACCTCTATGGCACGGGCACAAAGCTGCACAGATAACTCATTCTGGGAGGTATCAGAGGCTGGATCGAGCAAGGTATCCTGGAGACCTGGGGTAGGTCCGGGTTTAGTCCACATTTCCATGAGCACTTTTGGCAACTGCAGTAGTGCTTCCTGCAGCTGTAAAGGGGGAAGCTAGAGAAGATGCAAGCATGCGCTGGAGAAGAATGCACTGTTCTCTCAGGAGACTGAAGAAATGGGCTGGGAAAAAAAGAAACAGACAAAACTCAATAGGAAGAGAAGTACCATAACTAGGAGAAGGATCACCTGTATCAACACAGGGTAGGGTCCAGCAGCTGCAGAGAAGAGAGGTGGGTTGCAAGCCAAGTTCAGGTTAGTTGTTCCATGTTATTTCAGGCAAAGTAATTAGTGAAGGCACGTTATTTGGTGTTAACGTGCTGCAGGCACAGCAGGAACAGCACATCCCGGTTCAGCATCATGCAAGGAGCAAGGCGCAGGATGGACAGCACCTACAACAGAAGGTGCAGCATGCAGGAGCAACTGAAGGAACGGGGGCTGGTCAGCCCAGAGGAAAGAAGAAAAATTATGAACATCTTGTACTGGTTTTCCAGTCAGAAATATTAGGTCCCAGCTTGGCATTTTGGAAACCTTGCAATAAGGGTGACTGAACCTCAGGCTGCTGCTGCTTTGAGGCAGGGTGAGCTTGGTGGCGTGCCGAGGAACCTTCTGGCCTTTCTACAAGGCAGCCCTGCCATCAACCCTCCTGGCAGACACGGCAGGAATGAGCACTCATGCCTCCTCAGCCACCCTCTCATGACAGGCCAAAAATCGCCTCCAGCCACCAAGTCGTGCACCACCTCCCTCTCTCCACAGCTTGTAGGCTGAAGATGAGCTGTCCACTATATTCATAAGCCACCTCCACTTAGCAGCCTGCTAACGGTGTATCCTAGGTCCCCTCGCACCACAAATCCTCCCTGCCCAGCAGCACCCCCCAGCCATTTGGGATGGAGGTTTGAGCAGAGCCAGCCATCGGCACCAGGGCACCCAGGCTGGGCAACTCACAGCGTGGCAGAGAGGCGATGGTTTGGCCAGCAGCGTCCTTCAGGTGGCCCTGACCATGCAGGCAAGCTGCCAGAGAAGAGGAGCTCGTGGTGGGAAGGCACGGTGGTGGCTCCCCTCTCAGCAGCACTGAGCAGGCATGGACCAAAGCCTGACGACCCCACTCCTCAGGGACAAGGTCCTTGTGCCTACTGAGCAGACAAGCTGTCTGCAGCCAGAGCTGCCCTGCCTCGGGATATGGCTGTTCGGATCAGTCCCTGGGAAGTTTCAGTGCTGGGCCTGAAGCATCCACGCTTGCCTGAATATGCTGTGAGCTGGAGCAGTGAGCTGGTGCTTGCAGGTATCACCCCACCACAAAAGCCATTCCCAAAGCCGAGCCTTTTTTGATGTTTACAGCCCCAATGAGCTTATCTGAGCAGAGCCAGGCTGTAAGGAAGCCAGAGGCAGGCAGAGGAACCACGCAGCGATGACAGGCGTAGCCACAGCAACCGGCCGGTCTCTCCCTGGGGATGCCAGGGTGCCAGCAGAGCTGCCTGCGCAACCCACGGGGAAGCGCCGTGGGGCTGGAAGCGACAGCCACGCTGCCTCCCCTGCCCCTCTCCCTCCTCTCACTCGCTTGTTGGGCAGCAACAGATTTTTTGCTTTTTCGACCCTTCCCAATCCCCCCCCATCCCGATGACAATGCCCAGCTCCCAGATCAATAATACATGCTCCCTGAAACAGATGCCTCTCTCAATACATCGAATCACCTTGTCCTCCCGATGGGAAACCCGAGCCTCCGCCCATCAATCTTTCATTCCCTGGACATAATCTTCAAGTTGATGCAACTCCAAGTGGCTGCTTCCCTTTCGCTGTCCCAGGTACAGCGTGCCTGGGATGCAACAGGGAAACTCAGCCAAAAATCCAGCCCCAAACGCAGGCAAAACTTGTCTGAGCTCCCAGGATGCTTGGCCAGACAGTAGTAGAGATGCTGATGGATAAAACACAGTTATACCTGCACCACCCATACCTGCCTGGCACAAGCAGCTCTGCCCAAGCATCCAGCAAAGGGCACAACCGCAACAGGCACAAAAGAGCTGTTGCTGCTACTAAAATTCCTTCTTTTCAGTCTATCCTGGTGTAACTCCGTCACGCAGTGCCTGCTGAACCCGCTTGCTGCAGAAAGCTTTTCTGCTGACAGCCGCGGCTGGCCAGTTTAAGTGCTAAGAGGATTTTATTTCTCACCATGGAAAAAAAAAAAAAAAGTCCTTGCAGGGAATCTTTTCTCTGGGAAAAAGCTGCAGATGTCAGAAGAAAACAGAAAGAAGGGGGGGGGGCAGGGGAGCGGAAATTATCTGAGCAATAGAGGACACAAGTAAAGCTTTTCCCCCAATTTTCTGTGGGGCTTGGTTGTATCATGCAGGATTTCACATGACTCATTGCAAATCCCGCCTGATTTTCCACATGCGTGCCCAGGACCCATCTCTCTCTCTCTCAAATCAGTTATTCAGCCCTTCCCTTGCTCCAGGGTAGGCAGCGCCCACCCTGCAGGCAGCATCCCCGGGATCCAGGCAGCATCCCCGAGCCAGCATGCACAGTCCTGCTTTGCCTGCCTTAGTCGCTGGTCACTGCTCCTCTTCTCTGCCCAGTAAAGCCACCACTGTGAGCACTGGTTTGGGTGTCGAGGGGGATGTAGACCCAGGGACAGATGCTGGCATTGATCTGATTGTATTGACAGCCTCTCAAGGCACGCTTTCCAAGGCGTTTCTTCTATCCTGCCACTTTAGGTGCTTAACTTCAAGGGCTTTGACATTTCAGGGTGTTTATCTTATTTTCCACCCATGCTGCCACTCTGGTCACCCTGACATGCCACTAGCTGGAACACAGGCCACCGCCCCGAGTGGGCATCAACTTCTGAGGTGAGTGCTGGCCCCAGAAGAGAGCTCTCAAGAGTGGACCAGCTCCTCAAAACCATCCTTGCAGCAGCTCAGTGCCCTCTGTCCCCCATGGAGACCATGCGCCATCCCTCCTCCTCCCCTGCTGATGGCACACTGTGCTGTATCCCCAGTTAGGTGGTTACTCTGGCATCCCAGCCATGAAGCCACCCCCAAATTCAGGCAGCCAGACGCCTGAGGAACCCGCGCTGCAGAGAGGGGCTCAGGAAGTGGTGGATGGGAACTGACGCTCCTTCTTTCTTCACTGGCTTTCCTCTCACCAAAGAGCCAGGGAGCAGGCTGCTTTCACAGGAGACTTTTGCAGACCCAGCAGCTCCCAGGTCCCCTCTTTCTGCTCCTTTTTTCCCATGTGACATAATTCCCGCCGGCATGCATCACCATTATGCTTCTCCTGTAAGAAATGGCTGTTCCTACTAGAGGCTTTCCCAGTGCAAGATCCAATCCTGGGTCAAAGCAGAGGCTCAGCCATGGATGGGAGCAAAGGTCCTTCCCCATCCCCGTGTCTTGCCACCCGCCCCAGAAAGAACTGGCACCAAGTTCTATTTTTTTTTTATGCTTTTGATTACTTTCTAGATGGAAAAAAATCCCTTTTAAGACACTTTTCTCTCTACCCAGAGGTCATGAAAAAACACTCAGGAGCAACTGTGTGACCTCCCACTAGTATCAATGCCCTAGTTCAGCATCAACACGGTGGTCAGACCTGGCTTTTAAACTTGAACAGCGAATGCTGTTCCCATCCAATGCCACTCAGGGCAGAACAGGGACTGCAAAAAGTAGTACCTGCAGTTAAAGAGCAGGTTTCCAGCCCCAAGAAGCCCACAGCAACCCTTGATAGCTTCCAACCGCCTCCCCAGCCCAGCAGTCTCCATGGCAGCTCAGTTTTCTTACCAGCACTTTCAAGCGAGCTGCCAAGGATAACAAAAAAAAACCAAAATTAGCCTTTTGCCTCTGTGTAAAAGGCTCAGCCCTGATCAAACACCTCAAACCTGCAGCTCTTCACCACCATCTCTCCCACTCCTCAGGGACCACTTGCTTCTCACCAAAAGCTGGGATGACTTGGTAGCACTGCAGTGGGGGGCTGTGCCAGGGGATCCCCCGTCACCATGTTAACCCTGCTCCCAGCCTGAGCTAGCACAGTATCTACCAAAACCTCTTGCCAGCGTGTCTACAACCTCCTCTAAACCAGATGGCAGGTCCAATCATAATTCCCCTGGAAGCAGATGCTTTCCTGCAAAGGGGAGAAATGGGAATGAAAAACCATGAAGCAAGGCACACACAAAAATAATGAGGCCCCAGAAATTAGGAAGACGTGGAAAAGCCCTCCTCTTCCTCAGCACACAGCAGATCTCAGCATCACAGCAAGGGGGATGAAAACAGCAGCTGGATCACTGCTCCTCATCCGGTATGGAATCCGCTCTCTGCCGAGCAAAGGAATTAATTTGATCACTGAAATACCCCCAGACCCCCAGGGGTTGTTCCCTGAAAGCCCAGAGCAGCCCAGCTTAGCTTTGCCAGCGTTGGAGGGGCAGATTTTAATTCAGAGGGGAAACAGCCGCTTTGCACAAGAGGGACCATGCTGCAGGAAACCACTCAGTGCGCTCAGCCACCCAGAGATGTCCGAGATGCTGTGAGAGCAAGACCACCCAACCCAAGTTCTTCTTCATAACCACGGGGAAGGTTTTTAGGCCACCTTGAGCTTGGGGATCTGCTGCCTGGGCAGAGCTGTCGGGTCTGTCCCCACCGTGCACCGGCCGCAGCTCCCCAGGGGAAGTCCGGGTCCCTTCCCCTTTCCAGCAGCACGCTGCTGACGGGCCACGTCGCAAGAAGAACTCGCCGCGAGGTTTGCTACGTGCTGGGCGACCAAGGTCGGCAAAGGTCAGCGCTCTCAGAGAGCGGCTCATGGGCTTCGCCGCGCACCCGGCCCGGCAGCGGAGGTGCTGGTGAGGGTGGCAGTGGCGGCGCGGGGACCAGCAACAGGCAGCCGCCTCCTGGGGCACAGGCAGCGCACCGGGCCTTGCCTGCACCAAACCCACAGGAGAACTCTGCAGAGCGAGGCCGGCACAGCCAGAGGTCTGGTGGGCACTGGGGTCCATCCTGCTGATCGCTTTTTAATTTTTTTTTTTTTTTACAGTAGAGGGAATATTCAGCTAGAGCACGAACTTCAGGGCCTCAGCTGAAACCAGAATCAAAGCATCTGAATCCAAACATCTCCAGCTATCAGCCCTGCCAGGCAAAACATCTAAGCATCATCGCTAACCACCTCTCTGCCACAGCTCCTCCAGGAACACCTGAAGGGGAAGGATGCTCTCCAGCAGGCACCAAAGGATGCTGGTGCCGCAAAGGAACAGCGGCCCCAAATTCCACATCCTTGCACAGAGGCTGGCTGGGAGGACGGGAGCTGCGAGCCGCTCCTCGGGGCACAGGGCAGCGCTGGACTGGCACCCGGCTGCCATGGAGCAGGGCTCCAGGGGCAGCTCCTCTCACGTCCCCGCTTGCATATTGATGCAGTTACATCAATTATGCAGCACCTCTACTCCTGATTAATACTGTTAATTGAGTTAGCAGGAGGGGGAATACCACGGGGACATGCAGTCACACGCCAGAGGCGCCCCTAAACGCACAAGCCGCTGTCTGGGGGGGCTGGCTGGGTGCTGCGAGGAGCGAGCGGGAGCATCTCCCCACGCAGGGCGGGCACGGCCAGGCAGGAATGCCACCGGGCTCTGTGCAAGGCCCCCGAGGGGAGGCCCAGGATCACCGGGGATGGGGCCGGGGCTGCGGCCAAGCCGCTCTGCCTGGGCCAAGGGGCTGCCGCGGCAGCAGGCATCCTCATGAGCCGGGCCGGGGCGGGTTCTCAGCGCCAGCCCAGACAAAGGATGCGGGAGAGCCCTTCACCGGAGCATCCCCGGAGCCAGACCCCCTCCTTCGCCTCCTCCGAGCTCTGAGCCTGACTCAGTGTCGTGTCGTCCTTCCCCCTCCGCCCTCCTCCACCCGCAGGGAAACCCGCCGGCTCCTTCGGGAACCTTCACCGTACCGCCGCTACCGGGACACCGCCCGCAGCCTGCGCCGCGGGGCCGGGGGATGCTGAGGGCGCGGCCCCGCCGGCTGCCTCCCGACGCGGGCGCAGCGGAGCGGCCCCGGGCGGGGTCCCGGTCCCGGCCCCTGCCCAGCCCCGCACGGCAGCGGGAACGGACGGCAGGGAGGGAGGGAGGGAGGCGGCGGCGGCTCGGCGGGTGCCGCTTACCGTGGATGCCGGTCTGGTGAGTCATGGCTTCGCTCGGCTCGGCTCCGCTCCGGCTGCGCCGCGTCC
>JAVSBS010019132.1:3674-16194 GCA_033124195.1 Coracias cyanogaster
TCCAGGGATGGGGACTCCACCACTGCCCTGCCCAGCCTGGCACAGCCCTTCACAGCCCTTTTGGGGAAGAAATTGCTTCTAATATCCACCCTAAACCTCCCCTGGCAGGGGGCAAAGCTCACAACTTTGCAAGACACTGTTTGTAAAATAACAAGGAAACTCTCCCTGCAAACATCATTCTGCTGATGAGCAAATCTCCAGCTGCCCACAAGCACAAACTAGATGTCTAAATGGTACTCAAGATGAAGTGCAAAAAAAAAGACCTAGCAGTGCCTGGCGATCATATGGCTTTCCTCCCATAAGATTTCCACGTCCTAAATATTATCTCTTCATAACACACTGGGAGAGACAGTTTTTCCTCAGTTTATATACCTGAACTGCAACACGCAGAGACAAAGGCTCTGACCGCCAGAAGTATTTACATTCTGTTTAGCTCTAATTTGCTTTGATCTAATGGAACTAGGTACCTAAGTACCTGTAACTATCTGACACTAAATCATTAATCCTAAGCTAAAGTAGAAGTTTGAGAAAATATTGGACTGCTGTCTCCCTTCCTTCTGCCAAATCCCAGACTGGCATCCCAAGCCCTTTGCCACCCTGCCTAGCAATTAAAGTACATCATCTGGACGAGCAAGAAGTGCCGTCCTCACCAGGCTCCCTCCCACCAGGACTGTGTATCCAGGGAGAAAATCCCCATCCCTCACTAAGGACCATGAAACGTGCCAAGCTGCGCTCCCTCCCCAGCTCACAGCCAGGCCGATGGGATGTTGTTTCACTACTGGCTCAGGCAAGTTGTAAATGAGAAACAGATGCTACCCCAGCTTGGAGAAGCCAGTAGCTTAAAGTGCTGCCTCATAAACCTTTTTCGTGGCACTTTTCCTTATATATATTTTTAATTTTATTCCTAACAGGGACTTTCACGGATTAACAGCCAAGAGCGATTTAAAACTCCGCAGCCGGGAAGCAGTCTGTGCTGGGAAGGAAAGGAAAGCCCTTTTCTGCAGTGGAGCAGGTTCCCAGGCTGGAAGGGAATGCCACCATGAAGCTCAGCTCTGAGGTTCCCCCAGCCCCTGGTATCACAGATCCAACCCCCAGCTCAGCCTTTACACCACCACCAGCAAAATCCCCAGATTCAGGGCATTTTTCCATCCATCCAAGCTGACTTTGCACACATGTGCCTTCCTCTTCCTCATGCCCCGCACACTGTACCACCTCCTACTCGAAATCTGGCTGCACTTAAGATTTTGCATTTAACCTCAAAGTCACATCAAGGACCAATGGGAGACGAATGGCTCCACTCCAGAGAGGTCCCCAGCTCTGCGGAAAGCCCGAGTTTGGGAGGAAAGGCACCCTGGAGCTGCAGTCTTTTGTCACATCGTGATTGAAAACAAAAAATCTCCAACCACATCACCGGTGGGAGAACCTCAGTGCAGAGCCCTGAAAATAATGAATATGTTATGGACCATTATCCTTCCTGGCCACTGCCATCCGTGAGACGACTGCTAAAGAAATGCTTCTTCCTTTAGAGACACGGGAGAGGACTTACATTTTCAAATCTGCTCGCTCTAGCGCTGAAAATGCTGGTAGCAAAAACCATTCTGCCATCGCCAGAGACGGGGAGGACATAATAGATATTTTTTTCCTTTGGTTTCGGTGGAAGAGAAATGTCATATTGGGATTCTGGTGAAGAAGAAGGCACGCAGCGTGTGAGCGCAGGGCGTGCGGGGAAGGGCAGCCCCTCCGCGCTGCCTGACAGCTACAGTGATCACACTAACAAGTGCACACACATTTTGGGATGGAGCGATACGTCGGAAGATGCCACACTACCGGGAGCCCAGGGCACTCGTGGGGAGCACACCGCTGCGGAATTTATCAGATGAGCGAGAGAAGCCGCAAAAGCTGCAGGGGCTCGGGGCGGGCGCGGGGCTCGCTCGGATGCTGCACGCTTTGGAAAGCGCTGCTGGAGGCCTTCTCCTCCCTCCTTGTGCCATTTCCCATCCAGGCTCACTGCGCAGCTTTCAGGTCTTTGGGGTTTTGAAAAATTTTTTAAATTGCTGCCGCAGTGACCCACGCCCATGTCTCTGTACCCTCAGGAGATGCAGCACCTCAGCCCCACGCTGCACCCAGGGCTGAAGCCACAGGAGAGCTCTCCTGGCAGGTCGCTTTGTCCATTCACCACCTCTCCTACCTGATGCCTGACCTAAAAAGTGGTGCTACCATCAGTTGTTTTGTTAGACGTGTATCAGCAGCTTTAGCAATGCCTCTGTCAATGCTTATTCACTTCACAGGAATTTCCTGATACACTGGGAAGTGGTTGGCAGCGGGGATCGGAGCTGTGTGGCTCTGGCAAATGTCCCCTCATCATAGTAGATAACGAGACCATCCGTGCTTTGGAGGGCTCAGGTTTGGGCGCTCCGCCCTGCACTCCCCCAAGCTGAGCATCCAGACAAGACAATAGAAGAGAGACTGCAGCCCGTGGAATATACAATTTCTTCCATAATCAGTTTACTCTGTTTTTTAATTCATGAGAAGTAAATCCTGCAGTGAGTTAGAAAGGCCATTATTGCCTCCTCTCGCTAAACAAACACATGCTGAATCCTCTCATTATCCTTCTTGACTTCTGTACACCAGAATAAACACAAATCAGATGATCTGCTGGAGAAAGACAAGACTCTGACGCGTGAGTGGCACAGACTCTCCGGGAACATTCTGCCTATGAAGTATCATCGCACACAATATACAAAGACATTTTATGCTTCTCCAACACTTTTTAGCCTCAAAGATTCCGAGGTCTATAAATATCTTAAAGACCCACAATACGCATCTGTCTCTGGAGCAGCACAGAGCACCCATGGTTATTATTTGTGTTCAACAGAGCAGTTTTAGTAGGTCAGACCTTCTTGCTCTTATTTGGAAAACATTGCCTAGAAGTGGCAGGCATTTCTTTTGACTGTGGGACGGAGCCCAAATGGAAGAAAATATAATGGGGTTGTACTTTGCATCTGAAAAAAAACAAAACCAAGAAAACCCACCAAACGCCCACAAATGCTAACTTGCTCCACATTATTTTAAAGTTATAAACATAAACGAATCTGGCACATTAATGTAAACCCCTGGCTCACAGTTGTGTTCCCAATGATAGAATTACGGTCCCCATCACTCATGGAAACCCATTATTCTTCATTTATGCTACTGGAAAGGACAAAGCAGACCCTGCTCCTTAGAAACCAAACACGAAAAGAAAAGCAACTGAAGCAAGACTTTTCTCACTGGTAAATTCCTTCCCAGTGCCCTTTTGTCCCGAGCTCTGTGCTGTAACCCGGCTCCTCGCCATCGGGGTATGAAGCACTGTGATTTTTACAGCCATGCAAACCACGACGGCTGGAGACGGCCCATTTCTCCCCCATAAACAACCCTTTGTGTACCAGAGGTGGCGACAGGAGCAACGCCCTCCAGCACGGCCAGCGTGCAGGTGGGAACATCTCCCTCCATCCCCTGTGGGACCCTTTCCTGGGTGGCTCTTTCCCTTAAAAACACCGAAGGTTTATACGCACCATAAACTGACTGATGAAAAAAGTGCTGCCAATAAGCTCAAACCAATCTTCTTAAATTGGGATGAGTTAGTCTTGCTGCAAGTGAGCTTTTTGTTACTCTTGGTACTTTGGCAGACAAACACGTCTCTCCAGAAGTCAGATGTGACCCAGCAAAGCCATTTACTGACTTTAGTGGACTCAGATGTGGCCCCGAGTTCTCTCCTACTCATCACAGCTGCCGTTCAGGAATTCAGCGGTGGGGATTGTAAGGACAGATACAAGGAAGGTTTGATTTCATTGCCTTGAAGGTGCATCAAGCAGCACTCACCATCCAAGGGCACAGCCAGGGCCAAAGGTGCTGCTCTAAAAGCAATGAGAATTTAAAGGGCTGAAACCTGAGCTGAAACCTGGCTCTGCACCAAACCCCCAGCATCTGAAACGCTCCGTCCCCCTGACACAGCACCTCACATGTGGAAATGGCATCATCTGCACACCATGGACATCAAAGAGGGATGGATGGGATCCCACATTCTGGGGAACGAATAGGATTTCCTTGGTTCTAGCTCTCCATTGGGATGGGGGGTAAGGGTTTATTTACGTATCTACACTCCTCTACATCTGCATGTCTCTAACGTCTAAGCAGGCACCTTCTGTCAGACAATTCCTACCGGACAAGGCCACCAAGAACATCCAGCTCAGCCCTGGAAGACAGCTCTGCTTTGCAGGCCATGAAGGGTTCCATACCTATCTACCAACGACTCCAAACCAAACACGCTTTGTGCGTTTTCCCTTTTGCAAATACAACAGCGTGACGCAAAGCAGAGCTCTGACACTCAAGGTGCATCTCTTCTCACACATCACAACTGCCCGTGGTTACCACCCACCGATGGCTTCACTCGCTACCCCTGTGACGAAGCACCAACCACCTCCAAAGGCATCGCCCGCAGCTACTGCCGAGCTCTGTCCTGCAATTCCTGTTGCAGAGACAGAAAAAGCCTGTTCTCTTGGTTGTATTTTCATGGAAAGCAGGGCAAAACCGCAGCGCTTAGCTTGGTCAGTACAGCCAGAAGATTGCAAGGAGCACGTGAACGGCTCACGAAGATGGGCTTGCTTTCCCCACCACTGGCTGAGGCTTTGAGCTCTTCTCTCTTCTCAAGACGACTCCGAGGAGCATCAAAGGGAGCTCGTTACACACCGAATCCCACTGGGACACAAATTCTGACGGGCCAGGAGTAAAAGGGAATATTCAAGATATTTTCTCTTAAATTAAATATAAAGGCACGCGAACATTTCCAGCCCTGTGTGCAAACCTTATGTGGGAAGAGGCACACGGGACTGGAAGTAGGGCAGCAGGCACGGTGCTGGTCCCTCTGTGGTAGAGGCTCTGCCACGTTATCACCAGCAGCACCAAACCCAGCCGATGCTCTGCTAGGCAGCGAGCGATGCCGATAAGCACAAACATTTTGCTAATACATCAGGCCGTGGCACAACGAGAACATCACGACTGGAACTTGGTTTAAGAGCGGGAACTCTTTATGAGGCTTTTATTCCACGTCTTGTGCTAGCCGGAGTGAAATGCCTACACTAAAGGCATTAGCACTGCACGGGGTACGCAAGCCTTAAATAAGCAAACAAATTCATTTTTGGTAGCTGGTTTTGCCTCAGTGTTCAGAAGGCTGGAGAAGTCGTGATGAAGAGTGGAGCATCTGTATCGTTATCATCGGCCCTTATCAAGAGTCATCCCCAGGAAGGTGTTAGATATCACATAACATCCCCTGCTAAGAAACAACCTCTTCAAGATGAAGACGACAGAGGAAGTTCTTTGGAGACGCGACATTCCTGTGATCCCAGCAGGAACCGGCAGAGAGACCAACTCCTCCACTCGCTCCCTCCGTGTGATCTCAGGAAAGTCCTGCGCATTCCCAGGAGAAAAATGGAGATAATGGGATTGTCCTACTTTACCAGAGACTTGTCAAACACTTCTAAGATCATGGAGTTGAAGACCTATAAAACTGAGAACTACAATAGTAAAGCCTGGGAAGACAGCGATACTTTGAGCGTGAAGGAGAAAAACCCCCACATCACTCGAGAGAAGGAGAAGCAAAGGTTCCTGCTTTCTCTTTTTATGTTGAAAGGAAGTTTCTTGGCTTTGAAAGCTTTTGGTTTGTCTCCAGGGTGGATGCTTCTCCTCGGGCATCCAATTCCTTTGCTGCACGGGGCAGCTCTTTGCGTGAGACCCGCCTCTGGCCCCTTGCAGGAGGCAGCTCCTGCTCCCCATTACTACCCTTGGCTGTTGCAGACTCCCACCGAGGTTCGTACACAGGCAGTTCGTTATCGTTTCTTGCCTGGTATCTTTGTGCCTCCTGGCAGCGTTTTAACCAGAAAGACCCAGGAGTTACGTTTCAACTTTGCTATTGGTTTAGCAGCAGCCTGGCAGCTTCAGCCACTTCTTTCACAGCTCAGTGTTTTACTCCAACTGACTGATCTCGTCTGCTTTTCTGTGTCTCCATGACTCACTGACAAGGGCTTGTCTTGATGCTGGCTGACCTTACTCTCCTCCTTTCTTCTAATATTTGTGTTATATCCTCTCTGATGCCTCTCCTGCCTTCCAAGACACTCAGAACTTTCAAAGCACCTTCCTTCCTTGCAGCTTTAGGACCTGCACCCATTTCAGGCCCCTACTACATGTAGGGGCAGTAAGGGTGAAGACCAGGAGCCTACCAGCCCTGGACTCGGTGAACCTGAAGCAGACAGTAGGATGGGAATCAGACAAGACAACGGGTGCAGAAACCCCAGACGAAGGGGCCAGCAGTAACCTCTGACCAGGAATTTGTGCTAACAAACTCCTTTCCTCCATGGATCCCTTCACCTTAGGACATACAGAAGACCAGGCAGAGCTGTTAACAGGCTATGCCTCCTTCCAACTGTTAAAAGCATCTCTGGACTTGAGCCTCACGCCTTTTATTAACTGCTAAGAGAGATTGCTCCTGGTCTACAGCGGTGGAACCTGGATCAATTCGCTTTTCCAAAGTCTGGGACTGTTCACATCCATAATTCCCTTCTTCATCAGTTCACAGTCAGGCTCCTGCCATAAATTTCAGACCTGCCAACACAAGCCACTGGTGAGTCCCACCACGAGCTCCACATCTCACTTGCCATTGGGCAAATCCCTGCACGCCTTGTATGCAAAGCGGAGCTGCTGAAACACGCTGGTCTTGGAGGAGTCTTTGAGACCCCTGAAGGAAACAACTACAGCAATTACCGTTATTCCTGAACCCGAGCACAGCCACAGAGCAGAGGTGGGATCAGCTCTGGCATTCATGTCAAGTCACATCGCTTTAGCTAGACTGACATTTTCTTGCTATGCTCCTTCAAAGCTGCATCTGCACTTTTTAGATGCCAGCCAAGGGAGGAGCCTCGACCCACGAAGGTCAAAAAACTTCACATAAGCACTAGTTATACTAATTATGCTGTAGAAAAGCAAAGAATAGCCAGCTGAAGCCCCGGTCTGGTACCTCAGAGACGTTGATCCGTCCCTCCTGAAAGGAGCATGTGGTGGGGTCGTGGGTGCAGAGGTTCCGGTACTTGCACCAGTGGCAGCGGAACGCGCTGTTCACACAGGACAGGCACCTGGGGGGGAAAAGGAGGGGTTACAGAGGAGGTTATCACCCTGAGAGGTCTGTATGATAACAGGACTAGCCAGAAGTCCAGGCTCAGGATCCTTCATGGGGAAATAGTTTCTTTGGAGGGATGTTTAGGTACAACAAAGGTAACAAACAGGTTTGCGCTCAAAATGTAGCCTTTAAGCAACCTCCCAATTCACTCAGTAATAAAATACAAGCTGGGATTTATTGCACATCATTGCATTGGCCTAAAATGAAGCACCGCACTGCACAGCCACCAGACTTGATTTCCCATTCTAGGAAGTGGAAAACAAGGCAAGCCTGGCAAAAATTGGATCCGTTGTTTTACAAGTCAGGAATGCTTTAAGTCAGCGGTAACACTTCTGCTTGGCCTTGGAGTGCAAAGAGTCCAGCAGGTGCTTTTGATTCTTGTTGAAAGAAATTAACTGTTTACGAAATGTTTTGGAAAGAACGCAGACCCTTTTCAGGCACGGGGTGGCCCAGCTGCCAGCAGACTGGCTGGCTGGTTTTTATTCCACACTAACTGGCTGCCAGTTAGATGCACGGTCCATGACAGCTGCTAATAAGTGCAGTAACCACCTCCTCCATCTCCGTGCCACGTGGCCACGTTTTGGTGACAGTCTGCTGGAATCAGGATAAGCCGTGCCCATAGCATCAGCTCCGTGTCGTAGCTCCAGAGACCGCGGTGCTGCCTGGAGCGGGCAGTGCCCGGGGCAGGGACGTGCTGGAGCAAGCCCAGGATCGGCACAGACACACGAGCATCACCAGGGAAGCGGGAGCGTGGCCTTAGGCAGGAATCTCTGGAAAACGAGGAAAGCGGGTCTCTGGGCTCTCTTGCCAGCTGGGCAGAGGTGCCAAGGCAATGCCTCTCGCGGGCTGCTGCCACTAGGATGCGTGTTTTAATAATTCAGTTGTATTTTCCTTCTGATCCATTTGTAGTGACCTTAATAGCTAAGGGAGCTTATTCTAATCATTCACATGCAAATCTGGGGAAGAATATCAAGTGCTGCAAGCTTATTTAATTACTCATTTGTTTGACCCATTTCTGCCTCTGTTTTGGTCTGTAGCACTTCTCCCAGCCATCCTCGCCTGGCCTGGCCCTGGCCTCTGGCTCTCCATCTGGTGCTGGTGGAGCTCTCTGGTCCGGGGAAGGAGAACCTCCCTGAGCACGCAGGCCAACAGCTTAGTTCGGCACCTCTCACCGTACTGTGGTTTTCTGGCTGCTGCTTCCAGCTCTGTTCAGCCCTGGCTGAGTGGGCTGAGGGGCTCCTGGCAGGATCCTGAGCTCTCAGAGACTTACACCAGGTCACCATCTTTGCTCTTTCATCCCAGTCCAGCTTTCTTAAGGACCGCTGTCTCTCTTTGGCTTCAGCAAGTGCATCGCTCCACCTCATCTATTCCTTATTAAAAGAGGCAACACAGAAGCCACCACAACATTCCCTGACCCACCTGCAGCTCCCTGGGGTCGCAGGAATTCATACACCCAAGCACTGAACCATCTCAGCCCATGGGTTCACAACAGCCGGATCCAGCACGGGAGGTTTCACAGAACCAGTCTGCAAGAGCAACATGTTCCTGTCCAGCCCCAAACCCCTTTAGCCTCGTGCCACCTCCCAAGGGGTACGTGCTTCATACACCACAACCACTTCTTGTGCAGCCACGAAGGGCACAGCTGCTCTCCTGCTCGCTCTGGACACCCTCGCCGTTGCAATGAAGAGTTTCAGGATCAATAAGTCTCTCTTCACCACTGGCTGAGACCTGTATTCCTTCCTCCCTCCTGCATGCTGTGATTCATTCCTGCCAGGCTAGCTCGTGCCCCTGTTGAACTTGCTGATAACGAGTCCGGTATGATGGAAGTGCTGCAGAATTTACCACCGCATTAGCACTTTATCTCCAAACACAAGCTGGTAGAAAGGCATGGTCAGATGAAGCCAGCTGACAGGCCAGGAAAGATGCATTGCCTCTCCTCGTTCAAACCTTGGTTACCAAGTGAAAAGAGGGGTCCCTGCGATGCCACCCCTCGAATCCAAACCCACGGGAATGCAGAGGAACTGCTGGAGGGACTGCAAGTCCTCGCAGCTGGAGGAGAGGCTGGGGCTGTCCAGCCGGACTGAGGGACAGGGACATAAGGACAGGGTCGTGCAGGAGGGGATGCACAACAGAGGTCATGGGGGTGATGGATACGGACCACCATGAGAGGCAGCATGGGGGGACTGAAGGGCTCACAGGGTTCCTTTCATCCCGGTACCTCTGCTCTGTGCTACAGCCCAAAACAAGATTAAAAAAAATTGAACGTATGCCTAGAAAAACTGCAGGGCAGCCAAGCCCAACACGGCACACAACCCTCTTTCAAGTGCAACAGGGATGGCATCAGAGCTCGGGGCTTCAAATCCAGTGCAGAAAGATTGGGAGCGACCCTGTGCTGGCACTTCTTGACTCCCACCAGCCAGCTCAAGCAGCAAATCACTCTCCTGGAGCAGAGCTGGCAGCTGGCCCCTGCCGCAGGAGATGCTGCCCAGCCCCGTGGGTCAGGCCTGTTGTCCACCGTCCAGCTTCTGGCAGGTCCTGCCCACGTTTCCTCTTGGTGCTTTGGAGCTCACTTTGCTTCCAGAGAGAAATCTATAAACTCTTCAGGTCTGTAAATGTAAATTTTTAAGGCCAGCCAGCAGTGCGCTGCCTTCCAGCAGCTGACGTGCCCATGGGGGACGTGTTTCCATGATCCATGATGCTGAGCAACACCGAGGCCCTCGCGGAGCATTCCCCTGCTCCTGCCACACGCCTGGGCTGATGTACCAGGGCTCTCAGGGCTGCTATTCCCCAACCCCTGCTGCCAGCGCTCCTGCTCACTCCAAAATACAACTGCCATGCTCAGACCGCAGGGCTGGAGGTGTCCAGGTCAGTCCCTGCTGTCACCTGCTCCATCACCCTGTGGAGCCTCCCCGCAGCAGCCAGCACCCTGCGCAGCGCGGAAGGGCTCTGTCCCCTCCAGCTTCTCCCTGCCTGGAGCCCATCCATCTCCCTGGACTTCTGCTCTGCCTCCACCAGCTGCCTGGGAAGATTCATCCCAGTTCACAGTTGCGGGATCGCGCAGCTTGGGGGCACCAGCAGGTTAAGGTTTTTTCAGGCTCACTCTGCCTTCGTCTCAGAAGGCAGAGAAAGCTACACAAGCACCCAGAGAAGTTCAGAGGAGACAGGGACTGGTGGGTTCTCCTTCTACCACACGCGTCTGCTGGCTGAACCAAGCAGTGTGATAACCCCCCGGCTGGTCCCAGCATCCATTTCCCAGCCCTCTTCTCTTGGCAGCCGCTGCTTGGCTCTGCTCGGGGTTGGGGACAGGGCACTCACAGTTGGTGGGCACTGCAGTTGTAGAACTTGAACTCCGTGCTGACAAACGTCCTCCCCGTCTCCCGCGACTTCAGCTGCAGCACCACGCCGAACCAGTCTGGGGATGCAAACCAGAGCCCGTCAGTCCCCGAGGAAGTGACAGCAGACGCGGGGGCACCCGCTCCCCGCCTGCCAGCGTGCTCAGCCATCTGTCTGGGGTAGCAGGGGGAAGGCAGGCTGCTTTCCTCTCCCTGCTCCCCCTGCCATCAGGACCCCTGCCCGCAGTGGGTCTGGGGCTGAGCATCCCCCCGGCCGGACCCTGCCCTCGAGCACCCCGGGGTGCTGGGCTGGCTGTCTCCAGCAACGCTCCAAACCCAACCGGGCTCGATGGCAGAACGCGTTGGAGACACGAGGTCTAAACGTTGCCTTGGGTCACAGCTGAACTGATTTTAGAATCTCATCCTGTTCCCTCAAGGAGTCCGTCTCCAGTATAAAACCACTAATTTGTCTGCTCTGAGAAGCAACCCAAGACTAGGATAGGAGACAATGCTGGAAAGGAGGGCATTAGTGAAGCTCTTCAGGAGCCTCAGCACTGGGTTAATTAAGAGCAGATTGCTCTTCCAGAGCTGCTGTGGGGACGTCTCCTCTCGCCCTGCTACCACGGCGGCTCTCGGCCCCCAGCGTTCACCAAGTCTCGGGCTCCACAAAATGCCTTAGAAATACAAAGATATCAGCAGGGAAGCACAGTTGACACCTGGAAGGATGCCAAGGAGAAAATGAGTTTTAAGCAAGTCGCATTTTGGTTATGGGAAGGGAAAATATGACAGCAGCGACATTAATGAAGAAACAACCCAAAGATCAAGACTGAAAAATAGAAACTGCATCCACCCACTCGTGGGTGCTGAGCCAGGCTGAGGGGAGGGATCCCACTTCCCAGATCCACCCAGCGTGGCAAGGCTGAGAGCTCCTGCCCCACTCACCAGCCACCCCGGGGGGACAGACGGCTCCTGTCCTGTCCTGGGGACCTGTCTGGCAGCGCAGGGAGGGCGTGGGGATGGGCAAGGACAAGGTGCTGCCTGCTCCCAGCCTATCTTTCCCTCTGCGGGATGCATCTCTCAAGGATGGGGCTTATTTAGCTCCCTGGGTTCAACGGCCTTTGACAGGAACATGAATTTCACCAGCAGCAACCCCAGTGGGTCTGCTCCCGCCAGCAGATGCTTCCAACCCTACACAGCACTTTGCGGTGGCACAGATGTCATATCGCTGACCACAAGTCAGTTACTCACCCTGATCCACAGGTATGGCAGGAACATCTTTTGCTCCCGGCGAAACACAGACAACTCGGCTGCCCGAAACCTGCCCTTCCACCTCCGTCAGGTTCCCGAAGAGGCAGGAGACCCCAGCTGTCAGGTCTGGAGCATCGCTCACCAGGAGGCTGAGCTGCAGCGGGGACAGGGGGGCAGAGGGAACAGAACACAGCCAGAACCTGTTAGCGGGCAGAGCTGCCTGAGCTCCCTTTGTATTTTCAGTACTTGCTGTTTTCCTGTTCAGTGCTGACCCCCTCCAACCACCTGCCCACCCACAGGAGGTGGCCAGCTGCCCTTTCATGGGAAGCAGAGGAGGAAAAAGAAAGCCAAGGATGCAGGTTCTTTACTGATACAAAACCCTGTGCTGAGCCTTTGGGCACTGCAGTTCAGGAGAGGTGGCAACAGCAGATTTTTGTTCCCCTGATTGCTCTACAGAAGCATCACCACCCTCAATACCTGCATCCGGAGCCTGTGACAGCAGCAGTGAGTTGCTTCTCGTGCACCAGAGCAGCAGTGACTGCCCCAACAACCTTCTGCACGCACAGCAGCTCTAACAACCTTCCCGAGCTGCAACTGCCCCGTTGCATAGGATCATAGAATGGTTTTGGTTGGAAAAGACCTTTAAGATCATTGACTCCAACCATTAACCCAGCACTGCCAGGGCACCACTAACCCCTGGCCCTCAGCACCACATCTCCACGGCTTGGAAACC
>JAVSBS010019133.1:0-27261 GCA_033124195.1 Coracias cyanogaster
AATTTAGTGTTAGACATACATTTCTACACTTTTCTATTTAAATCTTGGAATGCAAGAAAAAAAAAGGATATAATATTTTGCCTGGGATTAGACCGTGCATGGATATTTCTAAAATGAAAGTAAATTCATATTTGTTTTGTACAAAAATATGCTCCTTTTTGTCCCCAAAATGGAGAATTTCTGGCAATTAATCTACTTTATTGCTCATACTTAGTGTATGTGATACTTGCCCTCATGACATTTCGTATGTCAGATGTAATTTTGCTTTTTTCATTTCTCATGTTCTCCCTGCCATTATAGAGTATAACATCATCATTCAAAGCATGGGGAGGAGTAGCTTATTATCCCTTAACTGACTCACACCCTCAGCTTCTGGATTTCAGGCACTTAAGTTCTCTTGGCTAAATATCACACAGTATTTTAAATTCTGTTCTTTCATTCTTGTATAGGCCTTCACACACACTGAAACCCACGGAAAGATTTCTGCTGATTTCACTAGGCTTTTAGTCAAATCCAAATTGCTTTCAATATCAAAACAGAAGAGTTACATCAGGAGATGCTCAGTTAAACAAGCCGGCTCCAAAAGCTGATGTTCCTACATTATCGTCCCGGATTAATCTCAGTTATTCATCATGCTGCAGTTTTGTGCTTAGCACACGCAACTGGCAATTACCATATGAGAGCTGAAGTGCCAGAGCAGACGCATACCTAATGTAGGATCCTAGAAAACCTCAGCGGAAGCCTATGAAGAAAAGCAGGGTAGGTGACAGCAGGAGCGTAATCTGCATTGAGTCAGCCGAGGAGGCAGGCTCACTCAGTTGGCTCTTCCGGTTAAATGCCTGGATAAAGTACAAATAACCTGATATGACCTCTCTTTCTACAAGACCACTATGCTGCCTTATATGATCACAATACTTGGGTAATGTATCCTGCAGCTGTAGGACAGGAGTGAGCTGGTAGATCTTTTCATGTCTTTCTTTGGCTCTTCAGAACTTTGCTGAGAGATGGGGACACTGCTATCCCTCTACACCCCCTAGATCTGCTTTTTAGAGGTGAGAGGTGTATAGGTCCACAGGTCCCAGTAAAGCCTCTCTGGTCACAGTTATCATTAGTAGGCTTTTGAAGATCAGAGATTTGCAGATGTCTCCCTTGCCTGCTCAGTGCTCCAGTTTCCCTGTCTCACAAGTATATAGCAGGTCTTGTAAAGGGTTTTCAGATCCAGAGATCTCAGTGTTAAAAATATTAAATTTCTGAACCTTCAGAGTTATATTCAGGTATATCACAAAAATGAGAAAGTGCATCTTCAGGAAACAAGAATCAGTTAAGACAACTAAGCATTTAAAGCATCAGTCGAAAATGCCACTAAATCCTTAGTAATTTAAAATATTGTTGAAATACTTGAATGATATCTACAACTACCATAAATATGCATGAAGCTGCAACAAAGCTACATTTTCCTCAGGAATGCCAACCTAATTCCTTCTACCAAATCACTCTGTGAAGAGGAGTGTTTTGGCAGATGTCTTGAGTAAAAGAGACCAAGCAACTCCTTAGCCTCATTGCCATGGAAATACAAATACAAACAGAGCAGCTCCTGCTTCCATGGGCTCCAGTGGTTCACAGCTCAAAGGCACTGTAGAGAACTAGATGAAACAGACCCAGGAACTCAGGTAACAGCAGAATTCAGTTGCTGACCCCTTTCTGAAACCCTTCCTGAAGTTCAGATAATTTATGTGAAATTCAGCATGCTCTTACTGTAATACTCTCATTATTTTCCATTTGTGCATGACTCTGCCCTTCTCTGTTCCAGCTGGGAATAAAAGCAGGAATACTGAAATGCCATATGAAGTGTTTTTTTTTTTTTCTTTTTTTTCCCTTTAATGTGAAATAGAAAATTCCAGAAACCACTTGAGTGAGCCTGTTTTCATAAGGTTCTTAGCCCATTTTTTGGATAACCAAAACCATTAAACTACAAAGTCTTTTGAGAGGCAGCCAACCGTTCCTAACACTCAACCTTCAAGTTTTCCCCCTGTTTTGTCCTCTGAAATATTGTTAGGGTGGAACTACTCTAGCCTGCTTCAGCAGGCACCCTGATGCCTCCTCTGTATGCCTCAATTCTGTATGCTAAGGAAGAGAAACTGAAAGAAGTGTGACGTGGAAAAGTTATCAGTGAGATCAAAGAGGCAAGCAGGCAAAAGTCTGGAATGAGATGTGTAAGAAGTTACTTGAATAAATGAGAACTGAAGGAAATCAGTGCTTTATTAAGTGCTTTCAGTAAAACTACCTGCTGCCTTTTATTAGAGATGAAATTTATAAACTGCCTATAAATACTCTTCTCTAACTTCGGTTTTATTTTTGCAAAAGGAGGAGGAGCTCTAGAGTCACCCTGTACATATGCATCTTGTATCCTTTTTTTATACATTTTTTGCTATATATAAAACTATTGAGCTTGTTCAAGCTCCAGATGTGTTACATGCTGCAAACTGCTTGGACTGTCCTCCAGAACAGGAGAGCAGGTGTTCACTGTGACAATATCAAAATATTTTACATACAATATCTCTCCCCAGACATCTACTATCAGCAGCCTGTGTCCTTCTAAGAGGCTCTCCTGGGCTTGGCACCACCTTTTTTAAACAGGTAGTTTATCTTCTGATAAGAAGCAGAAAGGCTTCATTTACAGTTGTTGAATGCTATTAGAGCCTATGCACGTAGTTTCCATAACAAGGTAGGAAAAACAAGCCAAGTCTTCTGCGTAGGATTTTTCTGATCTCCAGGATATAGGAACACACCTATGATATCTTGGTGTATGAGTCATTGGGCTGCTGATGTCACGCAGTGTGTGCTGTTAGGCTTGGATAAGTGATAGAGTTCACTACAAGGCAATAGCTTCTGGTACACTGATGTATCACATGCCCATTATAAAGTGGTAACCAGGAAGAAAGTTGTTTTTAAATATATTAATAATAACATTTAGAGACAGAAAAAAAATTTCTACTTTGAATTCATCAAGTGATGCTGTTAAGCCAGCAGGAAACGTGGCTATAGTGCTGAGGATGGAAAGTCAAAAACAGCACTGCCCTTTGTCCCTCTGGTCTGTCTCTGTCACTGGGCTCCCCAGACACCCTGCAAGGCTGTGGCACCTATGGCATGCCCCAGGTAAGGAGCGCTGCAGGAGGGGCTGCCAATTTTATCTGTTTCTTGAGGTCTCAGAGAGTTTGATCTTAGATATGGCTCAGCAAACAAAAAAACACACTCCTGAATGCTTTCCAACATTTAAGAGTCTCAGCTGCTGCCGAGACTAGCATTTAGTATCCAAAAACACATTTGTGTGGGTGCTATCAGAGCACGCACTTGCATGCTATCATATCACACTTGCAGGACATCCTGACGTGCACAGGGTGAAGAGCAAGACCTGTTTGTTGCAAGAGAAAAAGCATTAAGAAATGCTTTGAGCCCTTGGACAAATGAAGGTGAGGTAGCACAGGGTTTCCTGTCACACATGGGAACACGTACAGTGCCCTCATGGTTTGCAAGGGCAGCTGTGACTGAAAGAGTAGAAGTAAAAAGTACCTCTGGCTGCTGCAGCAAAAAGGAATTGGTTGCCTACAAAAGTATCAAACATTTTCGAACATCCATCAGCCAGCTACGCTCTGTGGACCTCTCACACAAAGACAATGAATTAAATATGTTGATTTGATGGGTGATCATTTTGCTTGTTCATACACATACGTGTGAACAATACTAATCTGGATAGAAAATAATGAATGTTAGCTCTGCTAAGCAGCCAAAGCTACTTTCTCTCTCAGTTATGCAGGAATCCAGATATTTCCCCCTTTTTGTTGCGTGGATCTTTGTGGATAGCATGGTACATCTTTTTTTTCTATGGAAAAAGAGAAAAGCATGTGTTTGAAGTGAGAATTCAGTCTCATCATTCTGTCCTTAAAATGCTCCCCCACTTTATTTCACTGGAATGACCCATACAATTAACAAGCAAGGCAATGGCCCAGTTTTACAGTTTGACATCTAATGAAGGTAATACATAGTACTTGTCAAACCTGGACCACGGTGCGGCCAACTCCATATGAGGCTCCGCCTTCTCCTCACCACACTCCCTACAGGCTCAGTGCTACTGGGATTTCCACACACTATGAAATACCTTTTTGAGACCAGGACTAGTAAAATACAATGGTAGTTCAGTGCCAAAGTCAGTTTTTCCCCCTCACATTCAATGTTCCTTCTTAAGCTCTCCATTACAAGACGCAGGTGCTGCTCCCTGGGATTTCCAAAGGCCTCTTTCTCTTAAAACCCTTCTCTTTCTTACTGTATGGAAAAAGCAACTCTAGACACTCTCTTCCTTCTGGCTGGTGAGGTGAGTCCATTCCCACATCTTCTAGGATCCTATTTTTTCTGCAAATAACTCTTCTTTCCCTATGCTTTCACCTTCCAAAGGTGCCACTGAGTGACACTATCTGTAGCAAGCAAATTCTCATTTACTGAACTCACTCTTTCATTAGAAATCAGAACTACTAGAAAATAGTCATATATTGCCACCTGGGTGAACTCTGAAGCAGAAGGAAGATAAGTTCATACGAGAAACTGAAACCAGGAAAGCTCTATTCCTGTAAACTGGACAAGTCATATTCTCCGGTTTTACTATTCAAACAGTAATGCTGTTGGTAGTACTTAGAATTTATGATTTGGAAAGAAATGATGCACTCAGCCATATGCTAACCTTCACTCAAAGCAAATATGCAACAGTTGGAAAAATCATCATTCTTTTCTGGATACTTTGCAAAGAAAGGGGAAATGGCTAAACCTCACAAATCTCTAGACATTGTTTGTACCTGACTATCTGATGGTTGGTTGGATGAGCTGAAATATGTTCCTTAGAGGATCTCTGGACAACTTCCTTGAAGATTAATGGTTTCGTGTTCACAGACCATCGCCCTGTGCATCGGCCCATTTTACTGGTAGCAGGTATGAAGGACTTCCTTCCCTCTCGTAACTAACCTATTTAGACATACCTAATAGAAATACTCTCCCAAAACATTCACAGACCTTGCAGATTACTTTGCAAATAATTATGTAAACAAATGAAAAACATATTTCAATCATCCTACAGAGGCTAAGGGACAACAAAGAAGACCTTAGTCTGCTGCCTAGTCAGTCCTTGGGGAACTCAGGCTGTGCATCTGGGTAAATCTCTCTCTGAGGCTCCAAGAGGTACACTGCTTGCTATGGTTGTACAGAAGCTGGGGTTAAGGACTGGAACATAAAAAAGGTTACCTGGGGACAGGGTCAAAGTTCCTTCAAGAACATTCTTGGATGAACAAGGAATCATCTTCAACTATCAGATTTGCCTTCCTACATGCCTGTGAATAATCTTCAGTCAAGTGGGAGAGGTCATTTCCTTGGCTGTAGCTGAGGATCCTTTGACTCTTTTTCACAAATCAACAACTAGTTTCATTTTGAGTAAATATCCTTACTGTTGTTGCTGTTGCTGTGCCCAAATAGGGGTTATGTTATCTACGGTCACAAGGCTTAGGCAGGATGATAAGTATACCTGACAGAGTCACTGATGCTCTACAGCTTTGCAGAAAACACCTTTATTGGCTTCCCTCTGTTCCTGCCTTTACAGTGGGAGTCACTCAGATGATGAATGAAAAACAGTAAATTATTAATATTAATATCCTGCCTAGTGATTTTGATGGATTCCAGAAGAGTTGCTCATGACTCAGACATCAGTGGTATTGGTATGACATCATCATTGAAAGTAATGCAAATGTGGAGTGTCATTTATTTAGCATTTGTTGACCAGGCACTTCAATATGTATTCCTCTTGCTTAATGAATACCAGAACACATAAGCAGCTGTGTGAGCTTATTTATTACTCAGAAAGCATGTATTTTGGGACTTGTCTTCTAGAGTGTTTTCACTGGTGAGCTGACTCAAGATATATGGTAATGCAATTTAGAAATTACACAATTTGGGGATGCATTGTCAGGAAGGATCTGAACAGATTCCCTACAGAAGGAATTAGATTTCTTTTTTTTTAAAAAAGGAGAGTAAAGTAAACGGGAAGAAAGAAAGTACAAATTATGCCCTGAGGTGGAGAGTGAGAAAGAATATAGTGTTTGATCTCAGGACAGCTTTTTGCTATCAATATAAGGCAACCATGAACAAAGAACCAACCTCAAAACCCAAAAACCAAATACAATCCTGGAACTCAGTCAAAGGGGGACTCAGTTACTGCATGATTAGTAAGCCTGAATAAGATCCCGTTTTAAATACCATGGTCATGGAAAGAAGAATATCAACTGGCATAGGTGCAGAGATGGCTACTGAGATGTCTCAAAAATAAAGAGTTAATCCAATGGGAGAAGGCCATAAAAATGATTTTACTCATTTGCAGGAGGTTAACTAGCAACATAAGGACCACTGTCTGTCAGTGCCTGAAAGGAAACAGGGAATTCACAGGAGTAATCTCCGCTCGTCTGAAACGCATGAAAACAACTCGGCATAAACTGGCTCTGAGTAAAGTAATGCAGGCAATTTAAGTTTTTACCATCAGACTGATAATCTGTAGAAATAATAAGAGGAAAAAAACAGTTTGTTTTTGAGCTTGAGCTGTTAATTGCTGAGATGAAAAAGTGTTTACTGTAACAGTGAAGAACAGGACTTGAATATGCAGACTTCTTTAGTTGTCCTCCTTAATATTTGTTGCCTTTATTTGCAAGGCCTGAAAAGAACATCTGCAGGATATGGAGAAAATGAAAGAATTGCCCTAATGCATTTCATATGAGTCAGGCAGGTGCTTAAATACAGGCAGTTGGATCCATATGACTCCACTGGAAGCTAAATGTTGCTGTCAGAACTGTGTAATCCTGAAATACCTCTTTGTTCCTTGTGGATGCCCACTAGTTCTTCTGAGCAGGGTGACATAGAGATGGCCATTAGCTGGTGGGCATTATTATTCCCCCTTCAGCCCCACCCACCACCAGCCGGGTAGGACCTGAGGCCATTGACCCATGGAGACTCCCAGCAAACACAGCTTTTCTCTGGCAACCACAAGACACCAGACCCTCTCAAACTGAGAATTAATGTGGGGATTTGGTGATATTGATTTGTGGCTGAGAACAAAGAAGCCATAATTAAGTAGGCAAAGATACCTATATTCGTTTAGTTAGCAAAGATGGCCACAACACTGAAAGGCTACATGATTTTAAGTGTTTAAAGCAAATGAAGAACACTAGCTTTCAAACATGAAGAAAAAGGCAGAATTTTACCCATGCACCCTCTGTTCACTCTTTCATAAGCAATTTTCTTCAGCTAATGCTGACATACCTATTCATGCAGATTTCAGAGTTTTACTAGCATTCATACATAAAGAGATAAATTAATACCTGAACATAGTTAAGAATATTACCAAATCAACTAGAAAAGACCCAGAAAACATACAGCAATTGTTGGTGACAACTTCCCAGCAATTATTCAGCATGCTCTTTTTACACTCCTGCCAGGACCCTAATCAAGATCAGATACAAAAGCTCATGGTAATCTATAAACCACTCGACTAGTGAATGAAAAAACAGAGTGGAGTACAAGCCAGGCAAAAAAAATAACAGTGAAATATATAACGAATACTCAGCGTTAGTGGGTCATGCAGTATGAGTGGAGAATCTGCAGTTAGGGGAGACTTAGAGAAAGATGACACTGAAATAGAAAAACTCTTAAAACTGGAACAACTACAAAGCTTTCAACTACATGTCTTAGAAAAGCTTTAGAGAAATTAGGGTTCTGTTCTCTGACATGAAATAAGAGCAAAGAGGCATTCACCTATATCAGGAACTAACAGGTATAAATTTTGTTATGAAATTTGATCTTGGAATTTATTGCTCCAGGATGTAAGTGAAGCCAAAAATCTAGATAAACTGAAATAATAGTCATATTTTCAGAAAGCACACCTAGTATTGTGGCAATACATATTAATTTTACAAAATCACAAGAAAGGGTATGAAATTATTTTTCAGAATTTATCCCAATCTTCAACACTACCTAAGGGACAGAGAAAGTCCCATCTATCAGATGAGCTTCTTGCAGGTTTTATTTATTATTATTATCTCTTAATTATCTAGTTCTAGCAATCTAGAACAGATACAAAAAGCTATTCTCTTATATTGGCAATGTCAACATGAAAACTTACACCGAGAACAGGAGGAGGCATCAGGAAAATATATTAGCAGAAGTGAAGAAGATGAATAGTGGTTTTAAAACTTATTGATTCTTCTTGCTCCACTGAAAGCAAGAAAAGCCTTACTATGCCCTCTGTACTCTACCGAGGAATATTCATAGAATCATAGAATTGTAGAATGGTTTGGGTTGGAAAGGATCTTAAAGATCATCTAGTTCCAACCCCCCTGCCCAAACCTTTGCTATGTTCCAGCATTATGGATTAATGAGGATATGACACAGTTAGCTAAGAGCATCTCCCTCTTAACCTTACAGGTTAACCAAGACAGTTAATACATCAGACTTGATAGCATTACTTGGTGACTGTAGGTCAGGCTTTTTGCCAGCACTTACACACTAAGTGCTTTTAAAAAGAGTAAAAAAATAAGATAAATGGCTGTCAGGTAGAAATGGATATAAATTGGAGGGGCAAGTGGCTTTAAATAAAAAGATCACTGCAAGAACAGTCCCCAGAGATTGTCCAGAAAACATGTATTTTAACCTGTTCATTCCTTCTCTTCAATTTCAAGAGGTTATAAATTAAGCTCTCAGGGGGCAGGGCTGCTATGTTGGCTGGCCATAGGTGTGTAGCACCATCTGAGATGCCCTTTGAGCTGGCAGATATAACACGGGACCTATGGGAGGGAGGCAGGGACCCTTCTGCAAGGGCAGTCAGAGGCCAGGCAGGCTACTTGAAGGTATCTTATATGGCACCAAATGTGTACAGGCAACTGAATCTAGCCCCCAGGACATACAACTTCACCAATTTAAATAGCTGAAAGTGTTGTTCGGCACTATAGTACAGCATAATTAAAACTTGCCTGCTACTCAAATTTTATAATTAAAAACAAGAGAGAAGAGTCAACATCAGTCTCACATGTTTTGCTAATGCTATTCAGTGATCAGAATTTAAAACTATAGCCTTAGTTCTGAATGAATATGGCATCCTGTTTGTCTGTAATTAGGATACTTTCAGCTCTCTAAAGTCTTACAGAGGGCAAGAGGAAAAAGAAAAATCAAGGATCGTGTTATTAAACTTATGGAACCTATATAAAGGAAACTTGCATTAATTTCTTTACAAGTGCTACATAATTCTAAAAATCCTGGTTAAAATCAAATGATGCTCTCACTGAAGTTTGTTAAAATAAAGGGTAGTCAACCAAACCTGTTACATCCAAAAACATTTTATTTTGTAAGTGTTTTTTAACAGTCATCTTAATATCTACTGAATTCATGACCAGAATTTCTATCTGATCTGGGAAGGCATAGTAGTGTGGAGCTGCACTGATATACATCCTAAAGGTCAGTGCCTTTAGTCTAGGAAAATATGTCTGAGAAAGAAATGTCATAACCTTCCACTGACAAGATTTTGCATATTCTTTTTCTCTAATCACAAGAATTGAAATCACATTGTATCAAAGTCAGACAAACGCGAAGTGTTACTGAACTCTAGTTTAGGGTCAAACAATGTCGCATACAACACCGCACTCTGTATAATTCCTCATAGTGTTTGAAGCTTTGTAGTCATATTCCCATCTCCCCAGCATGATAGATCTTTTCTTCCTGTTGCTTTGTGAAACAACAGCACAAAGCAAGGAATTGAACATTAAAGGAAAACAGTAAAACAACCACAAAAACCATTGAAGCATCATAAACTAAAAAAAAAAAAAAAAAAAGAAGAGATAAAGTGTACATATTCATTGCTGTTTCATAACTGTGTGTAGGTAAATGCAAAAGAGGAAGGCAAACTTTCTGACAGAACTGAAGACTGTTTTTAGAAAGGAAAATGTTTCATGAGTGTGAGATAAGGAATTCCTATGTTGCAAACCAGGAAGGTCTTCAACATGGTTTCATCTTGTAAAGTGAGATTTATTTTTAGTCATTTATTGGAAGTCACATCAGTTCCACTGTTCCTACCAAGTGTCAGTAACGTACAGGAAATTGGTATATACAAACAGATAGAAAGATAAATTGATAAACAGACAGACATTGTGTGTGTGTGTGAGTGTATGTTTGTGTACATGTTGACAACACGCTGAAGCAATCACTGGGAGTTCTGATGACAAAATTGAATAAAAGCCCATATAAGATACTGGTAACAGATGTCGTCTCCTTCGAGCATTCTGAAAGTTTACAATTTTCCACACTTGACATTATAATTTGCAAAAGCATAACATAATGCTCTACAAATTCTAAACATACGCATCCAAGAAGCAGAAGCAGCCAAGAACTGAGCCCCTATCAATAAGTAAACTTTGAGCAGAAAAGAAGACTTCTCCCTGTTTTCAACCTTTCAACATGGTTATCTGGAAATGGACTTTTTCCCCTCCCTGTTTTCTACTCTCCCCCTTCCTCCCCAGCCAGGAGCTGGAGGAGCCTTGCTGACTCCTAGGTACTGCTTTTCTTGTTCAGTGCCTACAAAGCTGATCTCCCATCCTAAAACAAGTCAGTTGCACAGCAAGGAAACGAAAAAGGCCCAATTAACCCAACTGAATAGGGAGCATCATGGAGCACCTTTAGCAGACCACGGTATGGCTCCTGTAGGTCTCTGCTGTCTCTCCTCACAGGCAAGGGTGGGTTTGACTGCTTTTGCTAGTTCAACAGATAGCATATAGCTACACTGCTATCCTGAGGGCAGGAGGACATTAGCCAAGAGGATGCTGGCTCTGTGCCAAGCAGCATGAATAACTTCCCTCTCTGACTTCTGTCATTCCTAACAGCAGAAATAAAAATATAAAATTTTTTTTTCTTTTCTTTATTTCCCCCCATGAAGTTTTGCCAAGATGTGAGGATACAGGTCTAGTAGGTGAGGGGCTCCTGCTCTGAGCACTGAGCCTCCATCTGCCTTGCAGAGCAATGCTACAGAATCTCAAAGTTTGCTGAAAAGCTGCAGCTTAGCTCTAAAGCTTCTGACCTACCTTAGCAGCAGCACACTTAATGGCACAACCTTGAGGGAACTGGACATCCTAAGCATAAATTAATCCATTTGAGGATTTCAGAAACATTAGGAGAAACTTTGAGATCAGATTTGTTGTTCTTTTCAAAGTAGTTGGACTTACCAATCACGGTGTCATTATCAAAAAGCTACACAGTCCCACAGACAATTTACTACTACTTCATGCTAGAATAAGAAATCTCACTTGTGTACAATGAAGCTACATAGCATTTTGCTTGCCAAAAGAGCACATGTTCACAAAACTTAAATGTTAATCAGTTAAGTACTAATAAATGAAAGTATGATTGGAACAACAGGCGCTTGGGAACAGTTAAGCATGCATCCAACATCCAGCAAGAAATCTTCCCTTGCCAAACACAGGCACAAGCCTGGGATTAAAGACTCAGGGTTTCCAGCCCCACCTTTGCAATGGCCTCTGCATCTCATCTTGAACAAGTCCCATGTCCACTCCTTTGCTTCCATTGCTTGAAATGGTTAAACTCTATCTCAATCTTCAGAGAGTTTTAAGGAGTTTTACTTACACATTTCTGTAGCAGTGTTTTGCAGTGTTGGTGTAGGACCTTTATGCAAATGTGTAACATGCACACCCAGGTGAGAAAGGATGGGAAAAGCAGCTCAGCCCCTCTCAAAATGGACTGGACCTCCTTGCCTCAACACATATGGATAATAGAAGTGTTGACTCCTCCTCCCACTCAGCAGAATTATGTATTATGGCTGTTCTCTAGTTGATGCAGTTTGAGATTAGCCTCTCTAATAGGCTATATTATTATGTTTATCTTCCCACTTATCAACCAAATTTCTAAACTTTAAACGGCCTATCATTTCTAGTTGAGTAACAAAATAAACAGCATAATTCTACCAAGGCAATTAAGCAAACATTGCACAATATCACCACCTGAGATTGTCAGCGTACCAGATACCGCCTATTGTCCCAGCTAACCCAACTGAAACTTGTAATAATTAGGAAATAGAACAATAGTGGCTCCTGAGCTGTAGATAGGAGCAAGCAGGAAGGAGCACTCAGTGTGGACAAAAGATGGATGCCAGCTGTGGATGCTGTGGGTCCATGTCAATGATAGATGCAAGAGGTTGGGAGGGACCAGGGACATGTAGACAGGGACCAGGTGCTATTGTTGCCGAGTCTTCCTGCGATTCTGCTAAGGGCTACATTTTGGGTTGTGTGTTCCAGTTTTAAAAATTGCCTGGAGGAAAGTGAGAGGAATATCTATTTGTCTTTTGACCTTCCTATGCTCCACCCTTATGCAGAAAAAAATCCTGAGCCTTGAACTAAAAAGGAATCAAATTATATGGTATTGTATCTTTTGAAGCAAAATGTTTAGGAGGATTGTTTTGGAAAACAACTCACAGTTTTATAGCAGTCAGAGCTAGGCTGTCATAAAGCAATAAGAAACAGATGAAGTACAAGAGTGATAAGACTATAGAAAAGGGAGGATGAAAGATGAAGAACATATTTATAAATGAAAGGACAGTAGAAAATGGTGCTTTTTAATCAGAGGAAGAGAAGGCAGATTTTTTTCCTAACGAGACTGACATACAGGGTAAGAAGATGGAAATAATCAGCCCAAAGTTTTCCCATACACATCTGAGTGTCAAGTACTACCTAAGGTTGAATTTTAACCTGAGGAGACAAAAAACCAAGACTGAATATACCATCCAGTATACTTAAGATATCTAGATACCTAGAATTCACTTAAATGAACATGCAGAAACCTAAATGATTCCTTAATGAAATACGGCTATTGAGCACCTTTACATTTTTTGGGTTCATTTCTTCTTCTTTGCCTGCCCCTACATTCCACTTTTCAGTTTGGCTGAGTCTTACTTTGAAGGCAATAGTGAGGGGTTTACCATTAAATCTTATTTAATTTTAAGGTCTTATTGGAACAGACTTCCTCTACATCAGCCAGCCTAAACATCCACCTTTCTTACATCTGTCCTTGCCAGTAGAACAGGTCAAAACAGAATTATTTTTCTTCTCTTCATTTCCTCATATTGAAATTTTGAAAATATTCAGGTAGTTCCAGTTCCTAATTATCTCCTTTTATCTCCTTAGATTACTCATCTGGGAGTCCTTGCAATCCATTTCCTGCAAATGCCACAAGTAATTAGGTTTCCCTACAGAGTTATCATTTACCTGTGATTTTTATCATTTTTACTGAACCATGCCCATTACAACTGCATTGCCCTCTCCAGGTTTCCTGCAAATTTTCTTCCTAAAGATATGCCTGGAAGTAGCATTCTAGGAGCAGTTGAGTGTGAGCTGGAATAGTATCACCTCACTTTTCTAGGTCCCATCCAGCTCCTTTGAGTGTTTCTCGGTACAAAAGACGTGCAGTGTATCTCTCAGTGGTGCAGCTCTGCGTGCCTCTCCATTGCACCTCCTCTGCTGGTGCTCTTCAGCTCTGGCGTAATAGAAATTTAGACCAGAGTACTTTGCTTTGAGATTATTTATTGCAATTTTAGACAGTCTTTTCAGTAGGCTTCGCATCAAAGTGGTGATTGTTTTACATTTGCAGTTATGCTGCAGCAACTCCCAGCATGTTATTTCTTCCCCAGAAATTTGGCCCTGATGAATGCCAAGTCCCAGTCTCTGAGACGGATGGATGTTGCTCTTCCTCCCTGGCTGGCGTCAGCCCCTCACAGCAGGAGTTCCCCCTTTACTCCCAGGTGTACATGGGGTGTAACAACGCAGCTGTCTCCCCCATACGTCCAAATAATGAGCTTATCTTCATTCTTCCTCCTAGACTCGCCCAGCACCATCCCACTGCCACCAGCGACTCCCCAGCCAGAGCTCACTCCATGCTGCCCTTTCTGGAAGGCACTCGCTGCCTTCTGCTCATCTGGGAATGTCTCTTTATTCACATCTTTTAATCAACCTATCTGGATAAATGTCAGTGTAAGGCTGCTACTGCTTGCAACCTCTAAAACTTTTAACGTGTACCACATGTTCCTGCAATATGGCTGGCTCACTCTGCATTACCATAAAAAAGACACACTGCAAAGCCATCCAACTGCTTTTAAAATCAAAAGGAATCTTTCTGCTGAGTTTTATAAGAGCTGAATTGAGGCCTTGTGACCCTACTGCAGCGAAGTATTTACACACATGCCAAATTCTAAGTATGTGAAGAAGCTCCATGGTTTCAATAGGCTTCTCAGATGCTTAAACACTTCAATCAAGGCTGTAATGTTTTTTTTGTTTGCTGTAACCATGTTCCTACTGTACAAAATAAAATCCATGGGAGAATTCCCCTTGCTCCAATGAAAGAAGGAATAAGACTTTATATTATGCATGGATGTATATATATTATGTGCCTGTTTACATACATATGCATACACATGTACACACATGTACATACATATACTGGCATTTCTTCTGCTATTTTTATCCCTGGAAGTCAAGCTTTTATCCCATTTTTATGATTACCTGTGAAATTCAGTGTTCAAGTCTATATTCTTTACATTACAAAAAACTTCCTTTTAAATGCCCTTGTTCCAGCGCTGATGGATGCTCTCTACCCTGGGACATTCTCACACAATAGAGAAATAAAAAACCTGAAGAACCTGAGAGGTAGAAATATTGGCCTTGAAAAGATAAAAAAAGAAATTAAGACATTTGGGGAACATACTGAAAGATTTACCCCGGAAACCATGAAAAGGAAGAATCATTTCCCTTCCTGCTTTAGGGCACTGTTTATTTAGATTAAAATGTAAAAGGTGCAGTGGGAATAAATGTTCTCTTTGTTGTCTATAGAAATTTGAAATAGACCTGCATCTTATAATAGCATTTGGGGGAAGTTTTAGGTCTTCTCCTTTCACTCCCTTTCCTTCCTTTATCTCTTTTTTTTTTTTTTTTAACTGTAATATGCAGGCTTTAGCCTAAAAATTCCCTACTGAAATTGAGTGAATTCATGAATATATATGCAGAGCAGCTGCAATCACATGTGACTCAAAAAGGGGCAATGCAGCATTTCAGCTGCAAAGTCTCCAAAAATGAAATAAGAACAATGAGAGTTTACCTGAGGGTAGGTGGCTGGTGGATTAAAACCAGAAGAGAGCCTGAAACAGGATGTCCCTCATTCTTCTTCTGTCCCCTACAGTCTTTTCTGTAGGAAAAGACTGAATTGCTCTATTGCTTTGCTGAAGAACAGATTCCTTCAGAATTGCTGTAACTCACAGCAGTATAGAAACAGATGGTTAGGTAGATATAATTTTCTACTTCACTAGCAAGTTGTTTCAGATCTATTTTTATTTGATTCTCCACAATTCATAAATTAAATGAAATCAGTAACATCTGGGAACATCGCTGTCCTTCCTCTTCTTTGAAAGACCCCATAACCTTCTATAACTTAGTTTTTGCTATTCAGCCTCGTGTCAGGCCATCTTAAAACTTCCAGACTACAGCAAATACGATCTGGATTACAAGGACTTGGGTTTTTACAGCAGAGAGAAGGTGAGCAGAGAAGCGAACACTCAAGTTCAGGGGTATTAAAAAGATTATGACAGCTGTTGGGCTTTGAGGGGCTCTTTTTGGAGTCTTTTCTCTCCTTCAAGTGCAGAACACTGGAAAAGCAGCAAGCCAGAACAGATAGGACCTGGAATTTTAAAGTCTGAAGAAAAGAGCACCAATTTATCCTGCCAGATCCTCTGTTGCATACCCTCCAGAGACTTACTTCCCGTGCAAGTGGTCTGTGGATAATGCTGACGTCATGAAGAGCAGCTGTGACTTGCGTCAGGACCTGAGAGAGTTTCATCAGTGGCAAAGCCACTTCTGTACTCTCAGCAGTTAGAAAGCTACTCACCAAAACAGTCCAAGAGCTAGCCCAGTGTTTTGTCTGTGCTGTGCCATTCCTCATCAAGGACTGAAGAAGTGCAGGGATATTTCCAGAAGTCAGCTGGTAGAGGCAGAAGCTGGCAGAGGAAGACTCCTGTGGCTGATGAAGTCTTGTGGTATGGGCCAATGGGCATATTTCGCTACAGCAGGCTACTCATGGCTCTGCTGCAGCTATGAAATATGGAGGTAGAATCCTGGACTATGACTTCTTAAGAGACAACTAGCATTTTGTCAGCTTTCTCCATTTAAAGTCTCTGAAATGAGAAGGCTGTGGTTAGTGTTTTGCATGCCCTGGCTCTGGCAAGTGGATGTGTTTGATGGTGATAGGCTCTAGAGATAGGCATGGAGGACTGAATAGAGCACAGGAAGGTGAATTTGTTGCAGTTTCAATCATGTCAACCATTGGGAACAGTCCTTTTGGTATACCTCAGTTATGTTTAGGTGCTGTTTAGGAGAGACGTGTCTGGAGCAGAGCCAGAAAGCAAATTGACATCTATCTGTATATAATTACCTGGGGTCTAGTTCTTGAGCTCTTTCCCTGGGTATGTCTTTCTGGACATACCCATTTAGCCTAGATTAACCATCCCTTCACTGAAAAAAAAGGAGCTATTTTCCTTAGCACTGTTAATTCCCATGCTTATATGTAGCAGGCATTGACAGATCAAACTTAATTTGTGGTGTAGATGTGGAAATGGGCTGGATCTATGGCCTGCATTCTGGATGAGGTCACAATTTATAATGTTAACAGTCCCATTTTTTCCCCAAATTTATTAATCCCTCCATGAGAGATCACAGCGAGCCCTGTAAGAACACATTTACACACATAAACTGTTTTTCCTGTTTCACTACTTTCTCGCTTTTCAGTTAGGTACGGGAGAATTGACAGCATAATTCAAACCCATCCTACATTGTTGCATACGTTCATCTCTAAACCTGAACACGGAACTAAACATGCAAAAAATGTCAATTTGAGTGCAAGCTTGATGTATAGTTAGAAATGTACAAGCTTCCCAGGTCTACGTTTGAACCTTATGTAGTTGCAGTATATCAAACACAAGCATACATGAGATATGAAGACCGGAAAATTATCACTAAGAGATCTTTAGATTATATTCTTTACTGTAACTTCCGAGCAAGATGGTATCAGCTGATGTACAAGCACAGGCAGTGTATACTGGGGTAAAGGCAAATCCAACACAGAGCAATTTAGGCTAACCTGAGTTTCTTTGTCCTCAGCTCACTTGGAGCACTGTCATGTCCAGTTGTAGCTGATGTGAGATTAATGAAGTAGCTCCCACATGGCTTCAGTCCTCATCTCCCAGCTAAGAAGCAGTATCTGTGAAGCCTGTGCTAGCCAGGCTTTGTGAATGTTGGCTTATGAAAGGTGGATACATTCCAGGCACTTGCCTTGCCTTGATTTCAGGATCCAGTCCTCTGTGTGTAATCCTGCAGCCATATCCAGTTTTCAGCAGTGTTTTCAAAACCCACCAGTTACGGTTTGTCTCTCCAAAAAAACCACTTGAGCTTTGTGTATTAGCCCCCTCATATGCCCTGAGAAAGGCTGAATTCTTGATTACATTGATCTGATTTGGTTAAATGGTTCTCACAAACCCTGTCAGTTCTTACTCTCTGCAATTTCTGATTATCTAATGATCTTCAGTGTTTTCTTCTATGAGACTCAGGGGCTGTACAGTCAGATCCGTAAAACATGATCCAGAAAAGCTAGTCTATTTCAGCAAACTTAAATCAGTCATGCAAAGATCCACTAGAGATTTCTAGCAGTTGGTAAATGAAAGAAGTTGAAAGAAGTTATTTTCTGTGTCAGAATTACTAATTTCACTTGATAATTATCATGGACTGATGTTATATTTAATTATCTATGTTCAGTACCGTGTTAATCCTTGCCTTTCTAGTCTTTTTTATACCAAACACCTAGACATTCTTTCTGCGATCAGCCTGAAACAAAAGATCACATATCTAAAACGTCCCATATTTGTTGGCAAGTTTGCAAAATAGATCAAAACCCTGAAACCTTGGACCTATTTATTCTAGACAAAAGTTTATCACAGAACATTGAGATTGTTTTTCATGCCCCTCTTCTTTCTTACTTGCAAAATACCTCCCACACCCACCTCCTGGCAAGTCAACAAGCTCTGAGAGCAGTCAGTCCCCACTTCCGTGACTCAATCTCAGAGCATTAAAGCCTTAAGCTTGGCAGGTGTCCAGGATGAAGAAATTTTAACAAATCTCCCACGAAGAGCACTCTAATCATAGCAAGCACTGAAGCCTTGAACATAATACTTCCTCCATATATAAGATTCCCAATTTGCTTAATGGCATCCTCTCAAACTTTGCAGTATGATATTGCAAATGTTCTTTTAAAAACCCCAAATCCTTCCCGAACACGTAACCAGCATCTACAACACAGAAAGGAAAAATATAATTTGCTATTCACTTCTGGCTTCTGCTGACAAGTCTTCTTCCAAGTCATCATTTATTGGAAAATAAAAGAGAAATACCATATTCAAGTTATCTTTCAGAGATGCCTCATCTTGTAATTCCCGTTGGAAAAACAGAGGCGCATACTTGCATGAAATGTTGTTTATCTCTTTTTGGGTGACCTCATTGAAGGTTATTTGGAAGAGGGAAATGCAGACTGATTTATTGGTAGTTGAACTCTGTGAATTTCATGCAGAAATTCAAATGGTAGATTTTATAACTACAGCTAAAGAGCCTCCATTCTGCAAGTTGTAAGTCATTTCCACAAGTACTTGTTCAGTTGTCTGCACCACACCATGCACTCAACCCTCCTGCTTACAATATGAGCTGACACTGTTTCTTGACAGCTACATTCAGAGCAAGTATATTTACAAATAAATGTAATTGCATCCATTTTTGTTCATACATAAATGTGTGAACAACATCCAGCTAAATCCAATTTTACTGCATATATATATATATATGACAGGCTGTGGTAGAACTGCAGAAAAGACTCTGGATATTGCTTATCTGAGTCCTATAAATCAATCTCTATGAATAATTACCTTTTTTTTTACCCAGGGAGAGATATATTATAGAAACTATTCTCCTTATTCATTGCTGTAGTTATGCCTACCTCTTTATAGACAAAATGTATGTAAGTGTAGAACTACATTAAACAACACATTCAGAGGACTTTTCAATAGATAGAAGTAATCCTTTTTTTCCTAAAGGCTTTTCTGTCTGCATTACTGAAACTCATAAATTACTCTCTGATCATTTTGGGTATTATTTGTTCTACGAACACTGTTCTTTAGCAGGAATCTATCATACACTAAAAGAAAGAGTCATGAACAAGCATTTTGTGACAGAATGGACAGTCTTCTGGAAAAGGCAGAGTATTGAAGCTGGAAGTGTCAGAAGAAATATAAAAGTCCAAGAAGAATGCAAGGCATTACAAACTCCATAATTTATGCAGTGTACTGACACAATTGAAATTACTGCAAATGAGTACAATTCTTCCTCTCATAAGGCTGCACGCTGATCACAAGCCACCTAACAACCCAAATAGTTTTTTCCTAAGGAAACAAGTAATATGGGCCAGCTCTGGAGGAGAATGAGAGAACTCAAACTCTTTCAGTAAGGAAAACTACATATCTGCTCATCCAGACATGTGAAGTAGGGAGCACCTGCTAGGTCAGCCAGGAGTAATGGAGAGAGAAAAACCTATGCCTCAGTTACTTATATGCTATAAAATGTCATAGCTGCATTTATTTCAGCTGCTCATTTACATTAACAGAAGGTCTTTTCCACATTCCCCAGGCAAATATATCCACCTCACAGCAATCCCGTGCTACACCTGGCGTACTGTAGTCCCATGAGCTACTGCAACTCACCTTAGAGTTGGCTAAGCTTTAAAATGAAGTCAATACAGCTCTTTATATTATTTTGTTCTTCACATTTCTACAATTTGCTCATGTGAAATATCTGCTTTTCTTGTACCATTTTTTTACATCAGTGAACAAAAAGGCCTTTTTAAATTTTTACCTTTTTTAAGCACGGAAAAAAGTAGTGTCTAGAACACTTCGTGCAGACGTCTCCCTGAATCTGGCACAGTCATTAAAAAGGATACAATGCACAATTCAGTAAATGTGGGAAGAAAAAGTTTTGGTGTGTCTTGAGTCATCACTCACAAAACTAATGAATGAGATGTCCAAACTCCACCATTTCCAAATTCAAAACTGATGAGCAAATCTTTCCTTCAAATGGTTCTGAGTGGTTGCCAGTTGCCAATTCCCCATATCCTAGACAACAGACATGACTTCAAGATACAAATAACCACTTGGTAGAATTGGCATATGTACTTCTAGTGGAGGGATAACATTTGACCATGACCACTGAGGAATTAATTTGTTCCTTTCATTTAAAAATCCATGGTGTTCTAATTTGAGAAGAAAATAATTGCTTTTTAAAACCTGGAGGATACTTTAGATTGAATCTAAATATTCTTTTTATAAATACATGCTGTTAGGAAGCAAGTGATGGGACCAGGGAGGATGAAGGAACAATTAAAGAGCTAAGGAAAACTAAGCCCCTCAGTTATACTAATAAAAGAATGATATTGATCATCTCCTCCATCCAGCCTTCCTAACAGTCTTTCAGAAATGTTCCGAAAATCAAACTAAACATTGAGCGTTGCCATTTTAGTGAAATTCTTTGCAGCTGCATTTCTCTCAGCCCAGTGTTAGTATTAAGCATTTAGTGACTTCCTTTTATAAGTTAATTCAGTAGTGCTTGACATTGTGTAGCTACTATCTCATTTTCATTTAACCGCTGAGACATTGTGATCTTCCAGAATGAGACTGTTTCAAAAGCTATAAAGATTATTTGCTAAAGTTTAATAACACTCACTTGGCCATGATCATTAATTTCAGTGAATAGTCAATGCTTTTTACATTGCAGTATGCTGGCATTAAGTAGCCAGCTATTCATTTGCAAGACACTATAATCTTTTTATTAAACATCTTTTGCTGTTTTATGTCCCCCTTTCAAAGTAACATAATTTATGAGCATTTAAGTATGATCTATTCATAGCATTTAAAAGAAAACATATTTCAAAATTGGTCAGATAATTCTTGAATTACATGTCTTCTGGAAATAATTTAATATGACTAGTTCAATAAAGGATTGAAAGATTAAAAAAAAAGCCCTCAGTGGTTGACTTAAGACATTTTTTGTGGCAGTTATATTCAGAAATGTTGCAAGATTGACTTGTCTCTTAAGCAGTTCCTTCCAATAATATCTGTAGGACTGGAGAATTAGGTTCCTTTTTGTATCCCAGCTATATACATAGATTTTGAGATATTTTTCTTAATCAAATAGGTTAACAGAGCATATACAGATATATTAGATTTTTCACTGTAATATTTTTTCCCATCAACCACTTGCATGGTCTCCTCTATATAGTATTAGATTGCCACTCAGCAAAATCAGCCCTTCATAATAAAATAAACCTCATCTTAGTTATGTGAGATGGATCTTGCCCTCATCTTGCAGCATCTTACTTTTGGGAACCTGTTTCCTGGCATGGAAAAGTCATAGAGTAGTTTAGGATGGTAGGAACCTCTGGAGGTCATCTGTTCACATCTCCAGCCAGTCAGGGTCCTACTACATGCTAGCTTTCACCTGCAGCCTTTAAATCACTGCCCCCAGTTTGGTGTCATTTGTGAATCTTCAGAGCTTCAAGTCCTATTGCTCAGGTCATTGATGAGGAATGCTGGGCCATATCAGCCCCAGGTAAAACTCTTTAGGAAAGTCACAAGTACCCAGCAAGCAGCTGGATTTCAAACCACTAATTATAAACCTTTGAGTGCAGTGGTCCAGCCAGGTTTCACCCACCTTGTAGTCCCCACGTAGTCCATATCTCCCTGGCTAAATTGCAAAGATACTATGGAGACTGTCTTGACTGCATTGCTGAAGTCAATGGAAATGCCATCCACCACTCTCCCCTCACCTCATCAAAGAACAAAATTAGGCCCATTAGTTATAATTTTTCCTGGATGGACCTGTGCCAGCTGTCCCCTCTCACTGTCTTGTCCTTCATGTGTCTAGATATGACTTCTGGGAGTATTTGCTCTACAAATACTCTCTCCCAGAGACTGAGGTGAGACCTATAGTTCCCTGGGTTTTCCTTTTTGCCCTCCCCCTCCCTTTTTATTTTGAAGAGAAGTGTGACACTTGACTTTTTTCATCTCCCCCAGTTGTTATGACCTTTCAAAGAGGACAGTTAGCTCCTTCAGCACTCTCCATGGATTTGTATATGTCCAGTTCCCTTATTTGGTCTTGAATTTGATCATTCTCTACTGTAGATAGTACCTCTTTCCCACAAACTTTTCACAGAGATGCTGGAGGCCTGAAAACAGGCATTGCCAGGAAAGAGCAAAAGAAAGACAACACTGAGTACACCAGTATTTTTCCAGGCCTTTTCCATTAGATTGTTTTCCCATTCAATAAGGACACCACATTTTGTCAGTATTTCATTTTGTTGCCAACATACCTGTAGAAGTTCTCCTTGTTACCTGTTACAGCCCTATCCAGAGAATTTTCAATGCCAGATGAGCTTTAGCTTCTCTAATTCCATCTCCACATGTGGCTGACATTTCCTTATTCTTCCTTTGTTAGCTCATCCCTGTTTCCACCTCCTGTACATTTCCTGTTTGCATTTGATCCTAGCCAAGAGTTCCCTGGTCATCCAGCCTGGTCTCCTGTTATTCCTGACGTATTCCCACTGACTGGGATGGATTGTTCTTGTGCTTGGAGGAGATTGTCTTTCAGGAACAATAACCTTTCCTTCCCTCTAAAGGATGAGCTCCTTTACTCTTCAGGACAGCCTCCTCCTTGCTAATTCCCTGAACAAGAACAAATGTGTTCTCCTGAGGTTCATGTTCTGGTCTCTGGTACTTGCTTGCCTTATTTCCTGCAAGATATTAACCACAACTATCTCATGGTCCTTGTAGTCAAGGCTGTGCCACTGACTAACCCATTACCTCTTCATAAGCATTATGTCCAGCAGAGGCCTTCCCCTTACTGGTTCATCCAATGTTTGTATCAAAAGTTGTCCCAAAGACACTCGAGAGGTACCCTCGGTTACTTGCTATCCACACTCCTGTTCTTCCAGCAGATATTGGAGTGAGTCAGGAATCACCAGGGCCTTTATTTCTCTCATGAGCTGTCTTCTGATTTTCTGAAATAGGCTTTATCCACTTCCTCTTCCTGATTGGGTAGATTGTACTGGTTTCCCACCACAATGATCCTTTTTATTGGCCTCCTCACTGACCCTGACCTGCAAGCTCAAATGGCCCTTTCCTTCTTCTCTTAAAAAGCTCCTCATGTTTGAGCTGCTCTTTGCACAGAGTGCAACCCCACACTCATTTTCCCTGCCTGTCCCTCCTAATCATCCTGTGCCCACCCACTGCAGCTTTGCAATCATGAGAACTGTCCCACCAGAAATGTCAGACATCTGTTTCTCCTGATTGTTTCCCAAGCTGAGTGCGCTTATGTACAGGTGCTTGCAACATGTCCCCAGTTGCCCTGACTTCTCAAACATAGTACAACAGCCATCCACATTGCCATGTCCCATGTACACTCTCCCTCTGTTGCCTCTTCCTTCGCTTAGCTGTGGGCTACAGTCTCCCATCCTTTAATGAACCTGCTTCAAAGCTGCCCTTGATAGGTGAGCAAGCCTGTTGACAAAGATGCTCTGCCCCCTTTTTGGGGGCAGCAATTCTCATTTCTGCAAGAGGGTCCTATACTCAAAGCCATGCTTGTGACACCAGTCACATAGCCAGACCTTGATCTGTGGGATACATCCATTCTACCCAAACCCTTGCTCATCAATGGCATGACCAAGAAAAACACCTTGAGTACCAAACTCTTAATCCTAGCCCTCAGTATTTGTATATAAAATTGCAGAAGGACTGGGACCCAAGAGGGGCAGAACATTGACAGAAGGCCATCAGAGGCTGTGAGAAATGAAGTCTTAAATGCTTCCTAATCCTGAGACTTGGAAGCTTAACCCTATAGGTTTCCTTTGGAGCATGAAAGAACAGCCGCTTGAGTTTTGGTTGGTTGTTGGGGATTTTTTAGCCAACAGCTCCATGGCTAGCACACTTACACAGGACTTGGGAACCCTCAGTCCTAGGGTGTGTTCAGTGAAAGGAGTTCAAGCCCTCCTCATTCACTGTCTGGGAGAGTGCTCTAGAAGCAGTATAGACTATACAGGGTAGAAGAAAATGTAGTGGTTTTAGTTCTTTCTACTGGAGCCGTTCCACCTTCTTAAAGGAATTCAAGATTTAGTAGGCCAGGAATGTTACTTTCCAGCCAAACCATTTAGGGCATTCTCTGGGAAATAGGAAAACCTGGGTTCCAAACCCCACTCCAAGTGACTGTTTATTTTTTCACAAAGCAGTTGTTTGATAAAACACATGAAGAGTCCAAGGCACAGTACAGTATAGGTCTCTCTCTGCTGGAACATACATGACAGTCAAACTGAAAACATCATCCTTCAGGCAGAATGGCTTCAGAGTGAAACATCCAAATGCTTCCTTCAGCAGATTTTGCTGGTTTTTTAATCTAATTTGAATAGTACGCTCCTATCCAAAAGCCAGATTCCTCTGCACAGGTAACTGATTCACTCACTGAGTTGTTCTGTTCAGCCTGCTCTTTCCAGCGGTGGCACTAACTAGGGAATCAATAGATTTCCTGGCAGGATATGTGGAATGTACCTGTTCCCTTCAAATCACAGTATGTCTAGACTCATGTCCAAACAAACTCTTTGCTGCTAAAACTAGAAGCAGAGCATATTTTGAAAAATATGCCAAAAAAAAAAAAAAAAGAAAAAAAGAAAAAGAGAGAAGACTAAATTTCTTTTTGGAGTTGTGAATTGCATAAGATGTGGTAAATTGTCTAGTCAGTGTTTGTCTACATGTGGTCTAAAATTTTTTTATGAAGATCCTGTGTTTAAATACATATATTTTTTGAATAAAGATTAAAATCCCAAGAGTTGTGATGCCAATATCTAATTACAGGGCGTTTTCTTCATCTACAAGATCACTATCTTTTGCCATTGGTTTTGAGTACTGATTTACCCATAAATATGAAATGGAGCAGTCACTGTACCAGAAACATACATTGTGTTTTTAGTACAGCTGAGGACATTGTTCAAAGAAAAACACACATGGGCACACTTTCTCTGTTCCCACTGCTATAAGTGTACTTTACTTCAAAAGTATAGGTTACTTTGTCCAAGGGCGTTTCAGGAATTAAACACTTTTCTATAGTAACAGAAGCTTCAGAACCATTCGGCATTCTTCCATTTTGATTTTGAAGTTTATTCCTAAAAATATTTTATTTTCTTAAATGATAGATTGAATTTTGCCGTTTCTCACTTTTCTAGGAAAAAGAAATAACCATTATAGCCAAGACACCCTTCTTCATATATTGTTAGTCTCCTGAAAATGGTTCCTATTAAGTTGCATGGGTACTCCCAATGCCCCATTATCTTAAGTCAGGGAAGGTTGTTTTTGTCAGCATGAAGTTAGCAAGCCCAGAGTTTAAAATCTTCCTGGCATGAGTGAGATTGTTCAGCAGTCTTAGGCTGATGAACACAGTTCATGATATTCTTAGGGAATTCCTATACTATGAGCATCGTTCTTAGGACAGTCTCTATCCTAAGCTATTCTTAGTATTGCGTCTTGCTTTACCATCCTGTAAACTTTTAGATTTTTACAGCTATAAAGGCAGCGCAGAATAGTGATATCAAACTCAAAACAAATCAAGTCAGTATACTTGAAACAGCACAGCCATTTTAGCAGGCAGGCTAATTCCCCCTGCTTAGCATGTATTTAACCATGTTAAGCTGACACCAAGCGCTTTTTAGAATTGTACTTAATGTGGAATATCATACAGGAACCTGGAAAGGGTGAATAACCTGCCTGCAACAGACATTAAACCCATATAAATACCATGCGGGACACTAACTGATGCAGCTTTTTTGCCCCAAATTGGTTTTGTATTATCCTCACAATTAGCCTGCATCAACAGTAGATCTTCCTCTGGATTGAAGCCTAGTGCTTTAGAACAGATTAACCTGACTGATTCGATTAGTCAAACCAATTTTCTGCCACCTCTGCTGCTCTCAGTCCCACACATTGATCTGCGTATGTAGTGCATTTGGTTTAGAAATATTATTTCTTTCTTTTGTTCTTGCACCAATATAATTATTTTGAGTGGAGAAAATACTCCAAGCTTACTGAATAGTACTAGTAACCACCACAGGGAAACAAACTCCCACTAATCCTAGCATTAATGCAGTCTCAAATTGCTCAGCAAGGTAATTCTGTACATGGTTCAGATGCTCTCCCATACTGTGAACACTTGCCATAGATAAACAACAAAAGAGAAGCATCTTCTTACTTTTTCTTCAAACTTGCCAAGGAGTGGAACTTTCCCATTAAGGATGTTCTTTGGGACCCTTTTATGATCTGTCTAAGAATAAATGGATTCTCTGGCCAGAATGAGTCCAGAGATTGAGCATTTCCATAAAAGGCAATGGCTGAGACTTTCATGACTCAGAATAGCCCTACCCCACCACTTTCAGTCCACTCCTCTACTGCACACATGTACTACTCCATGTTTAGGAAAAGCATGGCCACGGGAGAACAAAATGCACTGAGATACAAAGAGTACCCATAACAAGCTGAGGCAAAAACACTGATCAGAGGAAATTTCTTGGAAAATATGTTAAAAGCACTCACAGGCCCCAGACACTGAGAAGGCCATGCCAGATGCAGGAGTTTTGGAGAGGAAAGTAAAGGCAATCTGGGCATCCATGGGAAGCCAGTGCCAGAACACCTGGGAGACAAACTGGAGGGCTTTCACTATAAAGACGGCAGTTTTGAACCACTCCTGAATTAAACTGGGAGCTCACAGAAATTAGTTTGGAATTGGACCTCTTCTACAATCTCTATGAGCTCTCCTACAGACTTTGCCTCCTCTCCTTGGATTGGTTCACTCTCATGTCCCAAATGTCTCCATACATTAGAACATAAACAATGAAAGTGAATGAATAATAAAACCAGGCAGATGACACATTACACACACACACACAGAGAATCGTTATGGTTGGAAAGGACCTCCAGGGTCATCAAGTCCAACCTTTCTCCTAGCATCTCTCTAATGACTACAC
>JAVSBS010019133.1:32906-52114 GCA_033124195.1 Coracias cyanogaster
AAAGAAAAAAAAAAAAAAAAAAAAAAAAAAGCCCACACAAACTGGTGTAATCTTAGTGCTTATTACTGTAAAATATTGACCTCAATGTGCTGAATCATAAAACAGAGTTTCTAGAAAAGTCTACAGTGTGCTGTATGTAAAAGAATCCCACACCCAGTAAGTTTCCACTACAGGTATTTAGTTTCAGATTTGCAGGGAAACTGAGGACTATATGCCAGAATACTGAACTTACTTAAGCCCTTCCTATCTAAAGGAATAAACTGATGCCAAATATAGTGGGATTTAATCTAGCTAGGTGGAAAATAGGCACAACATTAAAAATAGATGTGCTGGAGAATGGAAAAACATAGTGTTTTACAGTGAAATCCCTAAATGACCAATATACAAAAAAAAAGAATGGAAAGAGGGTGAAGTCAGTCTGTGGGGTCTGGAACTAGCAGGTTCCTAAATGGGCTTGTTAGAAGTGCATCACAAAATGGTTGAAGTTGAAAAGGGCCTCTGGAGATCATCTTAATTCTGACCAAAGACACAGTGATTTTCTGGGAAATAACTCCATCTTTTATAAATAAAAAGGAGATACACCAAACTGGGTGGCTCTGAGGTAAAACTACAAGGCACGACATAGGAACATCTTAAAAATTCCAGAAAGAAAAGACAAGTAAATAGAACTGTTTGTCTATATTTTTATAATGAAGCAAACCCAATAAATGTTTCATACTTACAGGCCAATTTTAGGGACTTCTTTCCTGTTTGGTTTAAGAGGTTTTCTGTTTCATTTTCTAAATCAGGTTTGATCTCTGTCTTAAAGGTTTGGTTCTTCTTGAGACCTATGTTCAATTGGTCCAGTCAGAGCAGAGATAGGTGACAGGAAAGTATTTCCCTGCACCATGTTTATTTACTTGGTTCCATTTTTAATGACTAAATTGGGTGAAAATATTCACTGAAAAGCAGGAAAGAAAAAACAACTAGGGTAACAAACTTCCTAGCAGGACCTCTTGTGATAGGACAAGAGATAGTAATTTTAAACTAGAAGAGGATAGATTTAGACTAGATGTAAGGAAGAAATATTTTACAGTAAGAGTGGAGAAACACTGGAACAGGTTGCCCACTAAGGTGGTAAATGCCCCATCCCTGGAAACATTCAAGGTCAGGTTGGACAGGGCTTTGAGCAACCTGATCTAGTTGAAGATGTTCCTTCTCATTACAGGAGGGTTGGACTAGATGATCGTTAAAGGTCTTTTCCAGTGCAAACTATTCTATGATTCTATGAAAACTATTTAATTTTGCAAAATTTATTCTGTGAGCTGGCAAAGGATGTGACACTGCATTCATCACAGATGACACTCTTGTGATTGAATGAATGCTTTTAACTGAAGAAGAAGTTCGTAAGTCTGGAAAATGTTCACAAAATTGTACGTTCTTCATGGAGTCATCTTTTGAGAAATAATTGCACCACTGATCATAGACATCAGCCTCTGAGGTATTAGGTCAGGTTTTCCTTCCCTTTCCAACCCTCTGATAAGTACAAGAGGTCTACTTTTGGAAGTATTTACTATTTTTTATCAACAGAAGCAGCAATAAAAACTTACCTGTTGAAATTGTACAACTGTGGCAAGAACAGTTCCATTAAATTCCATTTTCAAGCTTTTCCCTTCATTTAACTGTTACTGATAAAATAATATCTGAAGTTCAAGTTACAGTTATTTTTGTTCCAAATACTTTGAAAATGATACAGGCTTTTGATGGATATTTGCCCTTTCAAAGCTGAAACGAGATATTAGGAATTTGTGATTCCTTTGAAAAGGTTAACAAGGGGTTTAGTATATAGTATGTAACAATGCCAGTTTACAGAGAGAGTCCTGTCTTCGGGACTCTTGGGAGATGCTGAAGTTATTATCCCACCCTCAGTTTGCAGATATTTAAATAGTTAATTCCTCTAAAATTATTATCTGAAAGATATCAAATTAGCTTTTTCAGGCCCTCATTTTCCATAACTGTGCAGTATCGCATGTGGCAAAGCTAATTCTATGCTGACGGAGTGCTATTTGGAATAGCATTGAGACAAGGCTGTTGTTGTTGGGTGATAGATTTTCATGATATGCTAAGCATAAGGAATTACCAAAGGACAGTAATAAACACATTTACGAGTCTTACTGATATCAATCCTGAGAGACCCTCAAGCCACCTGTTCCCTCAGCAATATGCTCCAATTAAGTACATTTAAACATTAAACATGTACGGAACAGATTAATCGTTGTTCTCAGAAATAAGCCAGTCTATTGGAGCAGTTAATATAACTGAGCATACCAAAAGGCATTGTCTTGTTCTTCAGTTATAAGGATGACTTTAGCTCTTTACCATATAAGAAAAAAAATTGTACTACCAGCCTCTAACCTCCCCCTTGGAAACCCAGGCGCTCTGTATGACAGTCACAATTCATCATAGGCTTAAAGAAGAGTGTCCAATAGGCCCTACTGAAATGTTGTAAGAACAACACTAGCACTGTTGCACTAGCAGAAGACTAATTTCACTGAGCAACTAGGGAAAATCAAAGCTACTTATGAAAAGGAAGAGACAGTACAGTTCACTGACAGCTGCTAGCAAATGGAAATGTTATGAGAACTTCACTACAGTATTTTTCAATAGGCTGCTTTAAAATAATGTTAATACAAATTGTATATTTTAGTGAACCTGACCTAACACTAAGGGTCAGTGGGATAGCTGGCTTGAAAGATGAGCTATAACATCCATATGAAAGGAAGAGTCATCTTTGTGATACATTCACTTGTCCAGAAAAACCCCCAAAGCAGTGATTGTATGGGTATTGTAAAGAGTCGTATTTAATGAAGAACATTCTGGGAGCAGTTAAAAGCAGAGAACCGAGGCACCTCTGAGGACAAGTGTGATCATAGTAAAACATGGTTTAACACTCAAATACACTATTTGAGAGAAGAAACCTACAACTAATTAAGATTATTACCTTTCCAAAAACAGAAGTGAGGGAACTTACACATATTTTTCACAAATGTTTTCTGAAATGTATAGGAAAACATTGTCTTTCACACAATCTCAACCCCACTGACTACACTGGGCCTCCTTTTCTAATACATGATGTTAGTAGAAAGCAGTTAAGATTTCTCTAATGTCTAAAAGACCTTTCTTTTAGAAATTAATTGTCAATTTACAGCATAAAACCTGCTTTTCTTACCACATGAAAACTGTAATTTCCCACTAAACAGCATATATTTTGTTGTTAATGCTCCCTTTAAGAAGTTGGATCAGATCTTCCTAGCTGGCAGAGGGCAAGGAAAAAAAGTGACTTTTATCCTACAAACAATATCCAAACAGTTTAAAAATTCAGACGTGATATATAAAGTACTATGTGCATTTGATAAAACTCTGCCTTTCAGCTTCTCATTTTGAATTGATCTCTTCCCAAAGTGTTATTGATCTTTAAAATTCCAGTATGGAAAATTTAAAGCAGTATAGAATTTTTTATGGAAGGTTTGTTGCTTTTGCACTTATGAATATAAGAAATACAACAGAGATCCACAGGAAAAATTATCACCTCCAGTCCACTGGAAGATATAGATGCTCTGTACTGAAAGTTGTTAAGGAATTTACCAGGTATTGTACATTGACCCAGGCCACAATTGATTTCAGAAGTGAATCAATACGGAATGGAGGAGGCCAAAGTTGAAGGTTTCATGGTTATCAACAAAGCAAATAAATGGCAGTCAGCCCGCACAAAAGGGCAGTAGATATTCAGATCTCACTGTAAGTGTAACAAGGTGCATTACTGTTTTAGCTATAAATCTTTTTTCTGGGCCAGGATCATGCAACCAACTGAGAAAATACTGCCACTTGTTCTAGAATGTCAGTGAAAGAAGAAAGTCAGGGCACCAGGGGCACTGCCAGCCCTGCCTGTTCCTGCCCACCTCCAAGACTCTCTCCTCTGTGCTCATGGCCAAGGACCCCATTTCAGGACCTCAGGACCAGAGAGGGATTGATCCCCAGCTCCCTACAGCCCTGCCTGGCCATGGGCTCCACCAAGCCAGGACCACCCACAGGCCTACAGCCCAGCCTGGCCCCAGCCCCAGGGAGCTGCACAAAGCTGGGGTTGCCACAATGCCCACTGGCTGCCCTGCCTCTGGCTGGAGCCAGTAGCACAGGCCATGGCTGCCAGGTCCTTCCCTGACACCCCAGGAGTCACCATTGCTTCCGGCCTTGCTGTGCCCTGACATCCCCATGGCAGAGCCATTCAGGTAGAAGTACAAATCTTGCAGGTGCTAGGAGAGCATTAAGGCAGCTAATTCCCAGTTCATTACAAAGGAGACAAAGCCATTATCCTTCACATGCTGCTTCTTTTCTTCAGCTGGTACATTGAATATTAAAAGATAAACAGGTCCAGGCTGCAGGCAGATGCAATGACCCATCGTTATCCATACTCTTAAACTGTTAGCACAAATCCTACACAATTTAGGCATGCCTCTAGACAATATATGGATGTTTTTCAGGATGGGCACAGGTAAGGTATCTTTCCCAGGAAACATTTGGGATGCAGCTATCCAGCTTAGGGAAGTGAAAGGAGGAGAAATGGAGTTTAGCAGTTTAGTATGTGCCATGGGTGCTGTACCCATCAACCTCAGGGTCAGAAAATAGCTCAAGGCCCATTTTATCTCCTTGCATAATCTGACTGTACAGTCAGGCACTGAGGTTACATCTGTGCTAGTAACAGAACAGACCACAAACTGTTCTTTGATGCTGAAGACCACAGGCTACAGTAGAACTCTAGTCCATGCAACTAAACATTCCTCCCATACAAAACGTTGTGGCGATATCTATATTACCCAGCTGGGAGCAGTGTCAGGTCCAGTGATAAGACTGTCTGGGGCCACAGCTTTGGTTGGCCTGAGTCAAAACAGTCTGAGAGAGCATTTTTTTTGGACTACTCCTGATCATTGAGCTGACATTTTCATGGAATTATTTATCACAGTACCAAAATCTTACTTTTGAGTATTAATGGTCAGCTCAGAGCCTACCACTCTATGTAAGAATTCAAGATGATTTCTCTTGCAGATGTGCAACATTTCTAATTTATCTACATTGAATTTTATCTGTCATTTTACTGGTCCATTTGCAATTCTTCAGAGTCAACTGTCATCCATAATGCCCTAATTAACATTGTATTACCAACAACTTTCTCAGCTGCATAATCACACCTTTTCCAGACCACTGATGAATATTTTTACAACACAGGCCTCAAGAGTGATCCTTGCCAAAGTCCACTGGTAACCCTTAAAGATCAAGGATGCATTTGTTTCTATAAAAATTCTAGTCAACTAAAAAAAAAAAAAAAAAAAAAAAGACCAAGGAATTCTAGCTTTGAATGAGGTTATAGGTACAATAGGTAGAAGAAAGCCAAACTGTGCAACATTGTAATGCAAGAGTACAAATTACTATGGCTCGGAGTGCTCCAACAGGCTTTAATTGCCCCTGTCAGCCTCATCCACCCTCACCCTTTGCCCCTGGACTCCAGGGCTCCATATAAGCTCAGGATCTGGCCCACAGTCCTAGCCTGAACTGGATTGTAGGTAATCTTGCAGCCAGCTCTGTCCCCTGCTATTCCAGATGGATCTGTGTCATTGTCTTGCCCTGTCTGGTTATGACCAGGCAGAGTATGGAATCCTTCACCATTAGCAGCAATGGGTCATAGACTAGCAACACACTTGCTACTCTCCGACAGAAATGAGACAGGAATGTGAAATTAAAGTGAAGCTATAATGCAATATGAGTGAGAGAAGGGAAGAAGACAAAGTTAAATGAGGAAAGTAAACAACTACATTGAGAAGGAGTACAACCATTTCTACAGTTCCAAGTGTCTTGCCTTAATAGGAACTTTGGTATTACCAGCCGGGCGGGAGTCATGTGACTTTAACATGCTTAGACAGAGATCAGAGAAGCTGCCAGAGAAGAACAGATAATAAAAATGGGAGAATTCAATTATACCCGTGTAGACTGAAGGAGTGGCACAGTGAGAAATGATATAGGGATACAAGTTTTAAATATCATGAATGACCATTTGTTAAACTTACTATTCAGAAAACCCACAAGCGAAGAAGCAATTTGGCTTAGTCTTGAGCAGACGAGATGTGGCTTGCAAGGTTACTTTTGAAGAGTTCCTCTATAATTATGACTACTATATATTCAAATTTAGCATTTGCAAGAATGAAGTAGATTTAATTTCAAAAAAAGAAAACAACATAAAAATGAGGAAGCTTGTTAAAAACAAATTAAAAGGAGCACATAGAAGAATAAAATTCTTGCAGGCAGACTTGAGATTATTTAAAGACAACTAAACTGGAGTCTCACTGTAAATAATACCTTCTAATCAAAAAGAAACAAAAAGGGACCCACCAATGTCAGAACCACTGAAAAACAATAAAGGAAGGCATTTAAACTTAAAAAGATTTCCTTTAAAAAGCAGAAATCTTATCTGAGGAAGGGAAACAAAAAAGAGTATAAATTCAGATAAATTAAATGTAAAAATATAAAAGGCAGATAAAAACAGATTTGAAAGATTAAATTGGATAAATGATACCTTTTCTGCTCCTTGGCAAAAAATTTGAACAGTCTGCAGAGTTAATAGAACCAAAAAAAGATAAAGTCATAACCAAACTGTTAGATTAATTCCTTTTATACACGTTCACTTAAGAAAAGCTTAGAGAGATTCACAGCCACTTTCTTTATAAGGAACAAGTTGGAGGAACTATGTAAAGGTCAGTTGGGTCAGGACTGATAAAATTAATTCTAAGGAATCACTTGGGCTCCATTGCATTTAACACCAAGTGGTGTAGTAATTAAACTGTGAGACTATGGAATTGCTTCTGCAGTGGTAATCTACTGACTAACTCTTACTCAGGAATGGGAAGTAGCAAATTAACTTTTGAAAAGGGGATTGAGAGATGATGTAAGTAACCTACACCAGGAAGTCTGACTTCTGTGCAGATGAAGCTAAGAAAAACTATATATCTGCTCAGCACTTCATGTCCTGGTTATAATAGAACAGCTTTTGCAATGCAAAGTCAAGGTTCACATACATAGCTATCAGGATTCACTAAAGGGTCAGAAGGTATATTGACAATGGCAATGTGATTCACAGAATTACATGAATTTACAGAAATCTTTTGACAAGCACCTCTCCATTGAATTGTAAGAAACTAGCCAGTCATGATATAAGAAAGAAAGTTTTATTGCATATTCATAATTAATCAAAAGCAGGAATCAGAGTGGGCATAAATAAAGACATTATTTCAGGAATTCAACGTGTTTGTGAATGAAAACTGTTCAATATATTCACATATGAACTGATAAATGGGATAAGTGGTGAATTTACAGATGATATAAAATTATCTGGGGTGGTAAAAACAACAGCTGTCTTTACATAAGAGTTACACAATATAACATGATTTTTTATACTCTTTCAAAGCACCTATTCCTGGCCACTGAGACAAAGTCTGGAATAAACATACCTTTGGCCTTCTTGTATTCTTCTGCACTGCTGTTCCAAAAAGACCGCAACAAAGATAAAAAATCACAGGCAGATGAGTTAAAAGTGTATAGCAACATTTCAGACAGGGAATGATGAAAAGAGCTGATCCTTTTTTCTCCAATTTAACCTCTGCTCAACCAGCTTTTATGCAGAAATTACTGTCATGACTGCAAAACATCTTTTTTTAGGTTCTGCTATATTGAGCACTCATGACAGATACAAAACATGTTTCCCCTTTAACAGCTTGCACCTTTGTGACAAAGATCAGTATAGAAATATTTCAAACTACAGAAATTTAATATGTTCAGTCTTCATTTTCCAGCCTACAAATTACTAGCAACTGCCAAGTTTTGTCAGGCCAGGACTTTCAGATACTCAGCCTTCCCAGACTCTTCATCCTAGAGCAGCTCTAAAAGCACGTTCTGAAATAATAACTGACTAAAACAAAATCAAGTTGTATTCTTGCGAAAAACTGATAGCTCATTATTACTGAAGATACTGAAAATCTCCTATGACAGTCAGTCAAAATGAGATGCAATAAGGTTTTTAAGTGTAAATATGCTTGTTTCTTTCCTTTTGGTTTTGTGGTTTCAACCTCAACATGAGGTGATATGCTCACAATTTCTCACTAAAAGCATAAAAGAGATTCAAGACTTAAGTCAGCGTTCTATAAATACTCAGGACAATGACATTTCCGTTTTCATGGTAAGCAAACCAAAAAGGTCAAGGCTGGATACTCATTTTCATCTCTCAGAAGCATCTGTTCTTGTCAGTGGTATTTCCCAGCAGCTGTGTTTCCATCTATAACGTGCATTGCTGCGTAACAGCTACGTGGTGGAACATGGGCCTAGTTTTAGGCTTTGCAGGATAAATGCATTTCACATCAGCCTTGCTGGCTACTGGAACATCATGCATGACAAAGAATACAAAGGAAATATGGAAAAAGTTCAGATCCACGGCCGTAGTTGAAAACATTTACATAAGCACTGTACAGAATAACTAAACAGAAGTGTTCTGCTGTCACTGATAACAGTGTCTTCAGTCTGTTATATTTTGAGGGATCACAATGTAGTGACCCTCTTGCAAAAGCTTTCTCCTGTTTTCCCCACAGAGGTCTCAAGAAGCAAAAGAGTTGTGCAGAGGGAAAAGATCAAGAGATTGAGAATGTGACTGTCTAATGTACTTTCATCTTTGCACTATTTGTGCAGTTTTCAAAACCACTGTGACACCAACACCACCCAGGTGATAAGCAGAGAAGGGAACATTCAGTGGTATAGGTGGCTGTGGCATTTCTTTACTGTGTGAAGAAACGACCATGATCAGATCTTTTTAATAGACAAAGTACCCTGAATGCACTATCGGGCCCATCTTTCACTTTAGATGAAATATAGTTGGGCTGTCGTTCATACCACATAAACATTGCTGGCTTAAATTCACCTCCATTCACATTTATAAGATATCTTTATCCTGTGGCCCACATCCAAATACCCAGTATTATATCTATAGGTGTCACTTTTAGCTGATAACCTGCAATTAGTGTTTGATGACCCATCAATGCATTATGCAGTTTCTCCCTCTGAAAGAGTTTTCTTTTTCTTTAAATTGCCAGGATTGAAAGAATTATGTTTTAATCCCCTGACTTGATCCAGTTCATTTTGAAACTTAATGTTTTTCAATTAAATCTCCTATTGGGAGCTCATTCACTTCCATCACACTGGCACAGCCAGGTTGCCCTGATTAATTACTAGCACTTACCCTTCTACTTCAGTAAGTCTCAATATGATGTCTAATAACTGGAAAGCTTTAAATCAATCCTTTTTGTCATTCCAAATCTGAAGCTCCGGAGAATTCTACAAAACAGAAGAAAGGCAGGGGTCTACAGGAAGCTTATGTTTAAGAACTGAGAGTGTGTGAGGTTCAGAGCTGATTCAGTGCCTAAACCTAATTCATAGTGGAAAGCCAGATCAGGTAGGTAATACAATTCATCAGCTAGAGAAGCCAGGTTTAGGACTCAATTTACACTTTCAGTCCTGGAAATGCAACACAGTTGCCAGATTTACAATTTCTAATACAGAGGAGCTGTATTTTAAATATCCATAGTTTAACATAGGAAATAAAGCTCAGTAACACACCAGAGATTAAAAGCAGTGTCTTTCATTCTTGTGAAGTCTGCAGTAATGACTACATGGAGAACAGTGTTTATTCTAAGTCCAGTTTTGGAAACAGACCTTCACACATGGACCAAAACCAGCAAAGAAAAAAACAAAAGCTGAAAAAACTACTTTTAACTGAAATTCAGCTTGATTATCATTTACCTACAGGATAATCTGTGTGAAAAGTTTAAGATTAATAAAAGGAAACAATCTAAAAACTGAGAGTCTTATAAGAAAAAAAGTAAATACTCTTTTCCCAAAGTTTATCCTCATTTTTTGTTTGCTAATTAGCTGTAGACAAAACTCCCTTACCAAGACTTAGTTGAAAGCCTCTTTCCACTCAATGGTAGGCTTAGAGATAAGAAGAGAGTCCCCTTTCACAGCCCTCAGCTTAAAACTTCATTTTTGCTCGTTCTCGTTGAGGCAGGAAGTATTTATTAGGGTGTGATGGTATCTCACACTGTACAATCAAATGGTGAACCATATTTTGTTGAGTCTGAGCTTCAGAAACTTCTTCTGCAGATGAACTAGCTCACCGAATGAAGTTTTATCTCCAGCAAGCTCACTGTTCACTCATCTTTGTGTGATGCCTTAAACTGCTCTGCCTTAAACTTATATCTTCCCCACAATAAGATCAGAACAGAAATACAGTCACAAACAAAACAGACATTCAGAGACAACTATTGAAAATTCCAAAGCAGAGAACAGATATGTTCCAAGCAGCTCGTCCACAAGCAGTTTTACTCACAGGATCATCCAGAAAGGTCTCCATACCCTTCCTAGTTCAATCTCTCATCCAGCATACCAGAGCTCAGGTAAGTGGCCATAAGACTGCTTAGGTTGACTCAGCTGGCAAGCAGTGGCTATCCAAGTATATACCTTTAACCAGCTGCAACAAAAGCTAATTTGAATTCTCATGGCTTCAGTGAAACCACATAAAGTCAAGTGGAAGTACATTCCATTTTCCATGAGTGCACACATCACTCATTGCCATCACTAAACCCATGAGTGTAAGCCATGCAAGCTTGACTCAGAGCAGATCTGTACAACCTAGTTGAAGGGATGGGTTCAGCCAAACCTGAGTCATCTCCATCGATTCTGGAAACCCCACCAACTTGCTCTTTTTTCCCTGGATGCCTCTGCAACCACCTTTTTTCTACCTCTTCCTCCTCTTCACTTTCACCACTATTCATCCCCTACACTGTGTCTACTAATTCCATGTTTAGTTTGGGCAGCAGGCAGCCAAGTGATATCATTGCCACCACCTCAGACGCTCTCAGCAAGGGGTCACATACATGACATTGCAGTCAGCCAGCCCAAAGGCAGGTTTTCCCTAACCTACTCTGGAGGTTTAAAATATACGTGTAACTACAAATAGATCTTGATAAAGAGTTTTGCATATGCCTATTATCATTATCATGAGCTGACCCAAAAGTGCATGCTCAGATACTTCCTGAATTGGAGCCTTCTTGGAAGGCAGACACAAAATTTGCAGTTTCATTTGGTAAATGTTTTTTTAAATTGTGCGTAGTTATAGTGACATAAAAAGGCCAATATATTTAAATTCCCTATTTTAAAAAAAAATGAAAAAGATCCACTTGTTTTTCCCAAGTGTCCTTGTTAGTTGTCTGCTGTGTTATATTTTACTAAAACTAACCTTTTCAAAATAGCTGTAATTATCTTGAAACACGTTTTCTGATTTATGATAAGGAGTGGATTATACTGAAAATGGGATGACGGCTTCATTTATGTCCTAGATCTGGTTTACCTTTAAAACTCTCTTTGGTTTTGAATTTTGGATGCTTGGTAAGATATTTTCCCCTTTCTAAGGACATGATTTAATTATTTACCAAGAGTCCTTAACTCCCACTGAGGTCAAAACTATCACACAAGGCCAGCCCCAAGAAATACCTTAAAGGGAACTAGAAAATTTCTGCCAAGGCATTGCTACATTAGAAACAGGATTAGAGAAAAAGTGGCTTCCAAAAGTGGTTTTCCTTTCACTTCCCAAGCTGAACTGTGCCTTTCTCAGATTGTATTTTGGTCAATTTTTTAGCCAAATTCTGCCATTCTATCTTTTTGGTATTCAGGTTCACTTCTGTAAAAGTCAAAGTTGGCAGAGCATTTTTTTTCAGAAATATGAGAGAGAGAGAGGTAGAGAGGCAGTTAGGGGTGGGTTTGTCCTGTTGTGCTATCCTGAAGATCAAGGGAAGGTTTTCATCTTTCCTGGATGCCACAGCAAAGCTGATGGTGACCCTAAGACAACAAAATCATTCACTGATATGCTACCCCAGAAATCAGGTAGATCACTGGCCCTGACTTGCACATGCATTGGGAGTGTAGGGCAGATCATTTCTGGCTTGCAATAGCAGAGGGGTGATACTGCTGGCTAACCAGCTGCTCTCTGTCTTGCATTACCCGCAAGTAACCTTGCTTTTGAAAGATGTAATTCTGTTCCTCTCTGATGGACTGATAAACAGGCCTGGTTTTGAGCAGCATGGGAATGAGGTGGTAGTGTTAGACTACCAAACCAATCTCCCACAGAGATCATTAAAGGTACTAAGCCATAATTCTTCATATGGGAACAGCACAAACAAAACCCATTGGTATTAGTCCTTGTGACTGTTTATTCTGTACCTCTGCTTTCTACCATAGCAAATCCATGGGTTTTTGCTGTGCTTTCTTCATCCCAGTGGCAACTGCCACATGCTGCCAGGCAACTATTCACAGAATGTTTGTTTTTCTGCTCCAAAGGCAAGTTTCAGACCACTGTCTTCATTCCCAGTTTAAATACAGAACATCGTTTCCAACAAGCTAGCTCTGTTTCATTAACAAAAATTTATTTCCATTAGGTTCTTTTTAATTCTAATCTTCAGACTAGCAGCCAAATAAGTGACAAGTACTTAAAGAGGGTGAAAGGAATAGATCTGAGCTCAGCAAGGGAGCCTTGTTATATACCTTCTGCTGAGGTGGAAAACTGTTCTTGAATCAGTCCCTCCTCTCACTCCTGCAGCTCTGTGCCTTGCCAGCACTCATGCAACTCAATGCTGACATTTTTTTTTCCTACATAATTTGGCTGTTCTGTCTCATACCTTAACATTTGTGAAGGAAAAGAAAACAACAAACCTATTCATTTTTTCCAGAATTTCAGGATATACATAACTTGGCATAAATAACACAGAAAATTTGCAAACAATCTAATCTGTCTCATCATGAAAAATGTTGAGGGAAATAATTCTTATATCAATAAGGTCAGCTGTGTATCTCTCCAAGCAAACAACACTACCATTAGTATTGAGGTATACAAATGCCTAACACCTTTAAATGGTATTGTGCTATCTACTTGTGGATCTGATGATCGTTACATCTAGTGTTAGTAAATTAAACTTGTTAACCATAAATATGATCACAAAATTTTGGGAAATAATCATTGAAGTGGGCCAGATCTCTGCTAGGGGTCTTTCTAATAATCTAACCAAAGAAAAGGTCAAGCTCCCGAACCCTGAGTGTTCCCTGACATTGTTTAAATAGTTAGTGAAAATGCAGTCAATGTGTTTGTATGTGCCATAAATTTATCAAGTACCCATTCATCTGCATTTCACCATCGTAGAAATGTTGTCCATACCAAAGTACAACGTTGACCTCTTACAGCCTAAGGGAGTTTGGTGCTACTTTTGGAAGCCTTTGCAGTTCTGACTGGAGAAGTTCAGGTTCTAACACCTAAGCAAGTTAGGGCTGGATTGTACCCCTAAACTCACATCCCTTCTGCATCAGGATGAAGGACAGTTTCCAGCTACAGAGATACTGGTAGCCATAGAGATACTCACACAGCAGTGGGCATGCTCCGACCCGGCAGAGGCACAGCCAGCCCACCCCACACATGTGACCCGTAGGGAATCCTGTAGTTACCACCCTGGGGCAGGAGCTGCTCTAGCTCCACCAGCAATGAAGGCCAAGTTGTGTAGCAAGGAAGCAAGGAAGGGGTAAACCTTGGACTACATTTTGCAGGGAAGGTGGTGGGTGCTGGCCCAGGATCCTGATGGGTGCACCACCTGTCCCTTTCTTCAGTCCCATACCCACCCAACGCTTGCCAGGCACTAACCACAGCCTCTTAACTGCTCCAGAATAATTGTCCTACGACAATTAGCAAGACCTGACTGTTAATGATACAGAAATGTGTTGTATGAGAAAGCTGAGAGGCCGGGATGCCTTGAGACAGCAGTGAAGGCTGTCTTTTCCCCACATCTGCACATTCATAAGCTGTCTTGTCATAGTCTGATCACAGCTAAGAGATCATGTTTAGGTCTGAGTTTTCTTTCCTTAGCAATTAGAAGTGATGGCACAAAAGCAGCTTCACACGTACCTGCTGGCACAAGAGAGAGAAACCCAGGAAGCCTCCACCCATCTGCAGCAAACCATCCCAGGTTGCAGAACTGCCTGCAATGGCTCTCACCCAGCTTGCCTCACAACAACCTATGATGAAAACACTATAACTCTTGAAGTTTGGAGGTTAGCCACAGGTTGTGCAGAGCTGTAACAAATAACGTTACAGGGAACGGTCACCCTTTGGCTTGCCCGATGGGAGGCTCGTGTCTGAGCACACAGCTCTTTTCCCAGATGTAAGTTAAAGGAGATCAGCTGGGTCTAACCCACCACTCCTCACTTTTCTGCTCTGTGCCAGAGGAGCAGGCAAGCAGCCAGGGGTGACAGATGTTGCCACCTTCTTTAAGCCTGTCTGGAAAGAGGTGTACAGCTCCAACCCAAGAAAGCCACCACAGTGTTCAAATGTGAGGTACTGCCAAGCTGGCAGTATTCCCCCTTTCTGCTAAACTGGCCCATACCTCCACATCTTTCAATTCAAGAGGTGGAGAAGGATGTATTAGATATATACATATATATGTACACATTTTATCAGTTTTATTTATTTGTTACATATACTTTAGGTATCAACCAGTGCAATGTAATGCCTGAAGCTACCAGTAGATTTAGGAGGAGGAAGTTTTATCAACCTTTCGCAAACACCCTTTATTTTGAGTGCCAATCAAACAGTGAAAACAGTAGCATGAAGAGGAGACAAATCTGGACACTAAGGGTATATAGTATAGCAAAACATCCTGGGGAAGTGCTAGGCCAAATTCACAACCAACTGACACTGACAGTTTATGACAATACACCTGTCTGAAGTAGAATTGCTTTTCCTTTAATTTCTCCACTTCCCCACTTGTAATTTTAGTCATCTGCTTAAGCATCATTCACAACTTATAACAAGACTTCCATGACCAAAATCTTTTGATTACTACGCTTTTTATTACCTCATGGCACCCAATATCTAGGAACACTGGTGAGCACAGTTTTGCCCATCCCTCCATCAACAGCTTTTCCCTCAATACTTCTGGTCAAGTCAAGACCTTTTCCTGGTTTCCTGGTTAAAAACATAGATCTAATCATTACCTCTTCTAGGGGAATGGGGAAGCAGGGTCAGAGTATAACAGGGTCTGTTTCATGACTGGAACATATCTTAAGCTTACAGTTATTAACACCTGATTGTATAGTACCAGATACCTTTCACCTGCATCAATGTAGGACTGCTTGCTACCGTCTTAGCCATAGCCAGCATTTTACAGCAGACTTCTCAAATATCAGGAGGTTCCTACAAGCACCTCTCTTTTCATGGGGTTTTTTTATACTTTCCCTTATTTTTCTTTTCAGTGAGAAAAGTAAGCTGCGAGTCTTCCCACCACTTATGGTTTCACACTGGTTATCATGGCTTGAGCCTTTACAGTACTCAAAGCACAGGAAGTTGAGTGTACTGTCCATGTGTGTCAAACTGTGGACTGTGACAGCTAAAAGCAATGGTGTCCATAAACCTTAGCTGAAGTTATGAAAATATGTTTTTCTACCCTTCTTTACTTGTATATGGTTCCTCTTACATACATATACTAGTTTTAAGCATAATAATTTTTTGGAAAGTTGCAGTCAGGAAGGTCTTCTTTCACATTTTCTGTTCCTATCTGGAGAACCATAAAGGACCTTTTCTGTTTACCACATTGTTCTTTGCAACTCTAATGATTGAAGTGGGGTTACTTTATAAGCCAATGCATTTTTTTTATGTTATCTGGCACTCTATAATCTCACTGTCCAAATTTATCCTCTTTATTCAGGAAAAAAAAAAGGGCTTGTCTTAGGAAAGGAAAGGATTTTCTTAAATATATTTTTTTAAAGGAAGATTATTTTAAAGAAAATTAAGATCTGAATTTTATAAATGTAATGAAGTTTCAGAAGTTGAAACTAAAACCAGTGTAAATATCAAGAAAAATAAATTCTAATTCTAAACAGAAATGCAATGATATAATTTAAAATGTGTATATCTTCCCTTGGTCAAAACATTAGAAGTATAAGCCATAGCAAGTGACAGTTAGGCTGATCTTTCACAAGAGCATTGCAGTATGCACCAACATAAAAACTGAGACTCTCCATGAAGTTTAACCACTTGATTTCCTAATTAACTGTCTTTTCTTTTAAAGACTTCCATTTGTTGGACAAGAAGGAAGTGGTAAACCAAACAACAATTGAAATCTATGATCTGTCACCACAGAGGGAGCTGATGCATAGCCATTGTAAAAACAAAGATTAGTAAAACAGAGTATGAGATAAACCAAGTAGTTGGAGTACAAGATGATTGCTCTTATTTGTCTGTGAATCATGAGAAAGTGGTGACTTCTTTGCATGTGAAGGTCTGTAAAATGATAATACTTAGGTACGTAGCTTTCACATGTCCCAAGGACTGTGCAGGCTGTGCACTTGAAATTACCTCTTTGTGTTCTTGAGAAATAATGTGATTGCATCTCAACCGCCCACATAGGGCAGTTATTTCTGGTGACCATGGATTGCAGGCACTTAAAGGGTAAAATATGCATCTGAAATGATACCTATACCATACTCAATGGCAAGGCTAGTGCCTTCTCTTCCTACAGCAGTGCTTACTGTGACTTCTCAGTCAAGGGTTTATTACAGAGCATGCCAGTGAACACTTACTTCTGTTTGCCTACAGTACTCAACTCCCATGCAGACATACCCTCAAATACCCACCATACTAGTCTCATAGTGTTCTTCCATGAAAACAAAAACAAATTCTCTGTAGGGGATGACGAAGGCTATTTTCCTCTTTGTTTCATATAGCAAAAAGGGGTATATAAGAAGGAGTCCTGACAGGCTAGACATATTCAGGTCATAAAGCCATTACTTTTGTCCAGTAGCACTAGAAATGACTGGATTTTAACATCTACAGATGACTGTGACTATGAACACACTGTCAAAGTTAATACAGGCTGTGTTGCTCCTAAGCAGTGGCAGAAATTTATAACAAGCATTTCCAGGGCATTTGTGGGCACTGCTAACACTTCTGCAGCACAAGTGATGGAAATTCACAAATGCTGTATACTACATGGAAGAGGTATACACTTTTTCCTCTGTTAAATAGTTGTCTTGAAACTGTGTAAACCTTCTTCATTTAAACAAATATGGTTGAAGACAGCAATTTTTCACTTCTGGTATCTCCAGGACTGTACAACTGCCTCTGAACTGAAAATCCAGTTTCTTCAGAAGGCAGCCAGCCTTTTTCTGCTTCACTAAAAAGGATTCTATTTTCTCTGAGTTTCTGGCTTTGCTCTTCACAATATCCCTCTATGAAGTAAGTTTAAGTTGAAAAGTACAGACAATCCAAACTGAAAAGTTTGAAAAAAAACCCACCACTTCTGTGATCTAGAGAGGTATCAATTTTCTTTATGACACATAACTCTCCCTTTCCTCTCCCCCCCCGCAACAAACACTGATAATTTATCTCATATTATCAGTACACCTCTTTCTGACATAACTATTAACTGGTTTTTTTTCTCTTTGGGCAAGTCTGTACTGCAGACATTGGTTGGCCTTGTCATCTCAGTTCCAGCAGCTTTGCAGCAGTAGATAAAAACCATATGGCTGGAGAACTTACCATCTCCAGCCACCTGTCTTTCCCTTGGTAAGTGGAGATGTCTATCTCATGAATCAGCTCCTGAACTACAGCAGTATTAAGCTACCATATTAAGGTGAACCTAAATAACCAGACCAAAAAGTGTAGCAGCAAGAGATTTGCTCATTTCCAGTGACAGTTTCAATATTGAAACAAGCTGCTCAACACACAATCCTGTAATGCATTTCAGCAGCTTCTTCTAACTGTAACAAGCTTCCCTCAGACACATGCTCTTTTTGCTTAGTGTTTTCATGCTTATCCCTGACGATTTCATATTCTCCAAAACTACTATTAAAAAAAAATAATAAAACTCTTTAATGCTAATTATAATAATCATTAGCATAACATTTTGTCATCCAGAGCATGTTTTAACCTCTTAATTAGCCTTAATGAGAAGTTTTTCCTGAAGTACTCTTTATTTAGTACTAGCATACTGTAGCAAGTTTTATTATTCCACGCAAGTTTATTACTTTGAAAGCAAGAAAGCCAAGGAGAAGTCACTTTACATTTAGTACCAAACATTCAAACTGGGAGAATAATTTGAACATAACAGGCTGTCTACCTGGCCCACTGTCTGACCTAACAATTATGGGCTAAAATCATTCTCATAAGAGTTTGTTGGTACTCCCCAGTGGAACTGGGACTGTTATAACTCAGTAGGCACACTTATCTGCCTGGGCATCCGTGTGCTGTCAGCAGGCTTAGGCTCTTTAGCATTTAATAATTAATTTTTATTACTTGAGCCCTGATAACTGGTAACCAGAGAAACCAACAAAGCAATTCAGTGCAGGAACTCTCTCATCCTTCTATCAGAGTTTGCCCTACACAGAAGAAAGTAGCTCAGCTCAGAGACTTCACAAATAACCTAAAATCTGCAAGGATTTTTCAAGGGATTAGGGTCTTATGCCCACGGACACAGCATCTCAGGGTATGTCTGCACTTCCCAGTAAGAGAGGGCCAGTGTGAGAACTATGCACTGGACCTCTAATCAGTCTCCTCATGAAGTCACTCCTCTATTTTGGACCACTTTGACAAGCACATTGCGAGGCAGCACCTGAACATAACAAGAGCTGCTCCCAATTCGTAATGGACAATGGTGCATTTGTTTTGGCTCTCTCCTATCTATACAGCCTTGTAAGTGCATCCCAGTAGATGCTGTCTGCATCCTTGAACATGTGTCACATCCTAAAGCATACAGCATATACCTTCTAATTTGTATGCTAAAAACATCCATCTGGTGGGTTGTAACAGCTCTCGTACTATTTCAGGCACTCTGAACTGCAAAGAAATGTAAATATGTCTTGAGATCAGAGGGGTCCTGGAGAGATTAAAACCCATTTCTACTTAGGGTCCATTTGAGCCAGTGCCTTGAAAATTTAGTCCAAAGGTTTGACCTGTGCCTGCGAATTAGAATCATAGAATCATTCAGGTTGGAAAAGACCTCTAAGATCATCTAGTCCAACCTTCTTTGAACATCTCCCTATTCTTCAGC
>JAVSBS010019133.1:52214-81196 GCA_033124195.1 Coracias cyanogaster
CGAATTAGAATCATAGAATCATTCAGGTTGGAAAAGACCTCTAGGATCATCTAGTCCAACCTTCTTTGAACATCTCCCTATTCTTCAGCAATATAGGCATTGCCTAATATCCATTATGTCATCCTGAATGACACAAAGTCCTAGAATGAGGTTGGCCTTTACAAAATCTGGTCCCTCAGGGTAAAGCTTGCTAACATGGAGATGCTCACGTACACATAAGCTAAGATATCATTTTACAGGACAAGAGAACTTCTGCTCTAGCACATGGCATAGGCACTCAGGCTATGTTTATTCCCTTTGGCTTTGAGGCCATCTGGCACTAGGGAAGTCTATTATCATCCAAAAAAGGGTGCCCACATCCAAACTACATGTTGGGCATGATGCCTGGCCCGTGCTAATTCTCAAAACATGCCCAGGAATTGTTTTGAAGAGGCCTGGGCTGACTGCCCAGGCAAAAACCATTCCAGGGACTGCTCAAACAATTTAACAGTGTAGACAATGAAGTTAGTGCCTGGGCCTGTCTTCTGGCACTGTGTAATTTCTAGTATATGCAGGGCCTGCAACTGCGACAAAAAAAGCTACTTCTTTCATGAAGCATCCTTTTCCCTCAGAACGGCATAAAGTACTTCACATCTACTGCATGCTAGGAGTGTTTTCAGAGATTAAAAAGCTTTTGGAAGTGAAACTACACACAATTCACAATTTACTGTATCCCAGAAACATTGTAAACTGAGCATTTGAAAGTATACTACTGAATGGATAAAGGAAAGATCCTTTTGTATCCATTTGTAATGCTTGTCACTGTATGTTCAATCCATGGAGATCTTTACAGTGAGCAGAGCTCTAGAGGAGCTCAGGCAGGCCCAGGTACTGAGGCATGTAGAAAGGAACAGGCTTGCACTAAGAAAGACACGAAAATATTCAGCTGAGTAATTGTCCTGGTTTGAGTTAGAACCAAACGAGTCCTGTTCAGTGAATTTACTTTTCATCTGAGTCTCTGCTAAATAATTGCAGAAGCTAACAGCATGTTTTTGCAGTGTCTGCTTCCAGCAGTGTTAACACTTGATGTTTAGACTTACTAACAAGAACTGGTATGCAGACCAAGGTCACTGCTAACTCTTGTGTACTACATTGGGGGGTGCAGAAAGTGAAAGGCCGCACCTGTGGGGAGGAGTGGCCAGGACAGGTGACACTAAACTCACCAACAAGGTATTCCATCCCATGTGCATCATATTCAGTGTAAAGCTTAGGGATCACAAGGGTCTTGACCCTTCGGCTCTTGCTTCTCTTGGAGTCTTCTTGCCTTCAGAACCCTTCCCTTCCCTTCAGCTCTCTTTCTTCTCATCCCTGCTTTTGATCCCGATTCATGTGTTCCTGAACCCAGCTCGTGAACTCAGTTCCCATCTACTGCTGAGCACAGTCTGTGACTTTGCCAGTGCCTGCTCCACAGCCTCAGTGGTGACAGTGATGTAATTGCCATCAGGGGGAGAATGGGTTTGATACTGGTTTTGTACGTATTTGTATATATCCTATTTTATTATCATTATCTTCATTAAAGCTGTTTTAGTTTTCTTTTCTAATCTGGAAGCCTCTCTCTCATTCCTTTCCTTTCCTTCCTCTCCTTTGGGAGGGGAGGGGGCCATAAGACTCTCTCCCTTATCCTCTTTGTCTTCCTTTTTTGGGGGAAAGAGGGGTTTACAGAGAGCGTCTGTTGTAGGTCTAGCAGATTGACAGTAAACTAAAGCCAAACAGCTTTCAGGATGCTGAGGCTTTATAGCCATAGTGGTGAGCACCGTTTTTGCTCCTTTGGATCTCTCTCACTTGTGAGGAGACCACTTAAAAATAATAATAAATGAAGCAACAAACAAAATAAACACGGAGTCTTTAAAGGTTTCTCATGCAACCTGTGCGCTCTGTGGCCATTTGAAACAAAATAAGAAGAGCAAAAAAAAAATCATATCCCCCATTTATCCTAGCTTAAATGTTAAGACACTGGAATAAAAGTTTCTATTAACATAAATAATTTTTCAGATTCCAGCAGCCATGGAGATACCACAACACAAGATACTTTCAAAACCCTATTTCTCCTGATTATTTTTTTTGTAATTTAATTGGTGCTAGGAAACTGTGTGATATATTGCTTCTATAACAACCACAGGCATTTTCTAAAATAATCAGCAGCATGGCTGGCTTTAACATCTTCACCTATCCTCATATACATGTGCACACCCACAGGAGAGTGGCATCTTACATGGCAGTAGTCAGTGCACAGAAACTCAAGAGTGGAAGGGCTCTCCAGGACTGCTGGCTTCAGCTGTCTGCCGCTGGGGCTGACTATGCCATACGATTCTAAAAGTTTATCAAGTTCCATCTTCATAACTAGATTATTTGCCTCCAAGACAGAATTTTTGCCCTCTGACAGTTAGGAACCTTCTTCTAATTCTCAGACTGAAGTTACCCACAGGGAGTTCACACCATTGCTCCTCATGCTGTCATTGTCATTGCTGAAATCTCTCTGATTCCCACTCCACTATTTACAAAGGCCTATCCCACTCAGCATTGGGACAAACCAAATCCCTTCATATGTTGATGCTGTTAAAGATAAAGTTCTTGGCACTGTTAATGGCAAATCCTCAATAACTAGCACATATCTTTTGACCTAGAGTTATCTCATGAAGATATCAGATTAACTTGGCATAGTCTTCTGTTGGTAAATAGGTGGCATTTTTTGGCTTGCTTTCATTCTTTATCTTAATACTCTGCAAGCCACTCAAGTCAGACTAATGGACAGAAAGTTGCCTGTTTCCCTGTCGTAGTCAACAGCTATTACAGCAAAGGTTAATATAAGGATAATATCATGAGTTCACAAAGACAGTGCTAATAAAAATCATAGAAGTTCTTTATCCTATGTATTTTCTTGTGGGTGGGTGGGTTTTTTAAATTATAATACATGTAATGAAAAAGCCAGAAAAAAAGTTAGTCCAACACTGGAGAAAAATATTGAAAATTTAATTTTTTAGCCTTCAGCTTAGCATTATATTAAATTATAGAATAAAGACCTTACAATTATAGGAACAAATTGTGTCACTGACTTTTCTGTAAAGAAAAACATACAAAACTTAGATTTTTTTTCTTGGGACTCAGAAAATACTACTGAATGAAAAGCCACAAGAGTCTCAGAGTATTTCTACAGTACTAGCATTAATCAACTGCTTTAATAAGTTGACTTTCTAAGATTTTATTCACTTGCAAATCTCAATGGGTATGTGTTCTTCTGCTTCTAAGGCTGAAATGATCTTAGCAGATCATAAAAGAAAAGGCTTTTATTTTCCATAATTGAAAACTCCTTAAATAGACTCATGGTTTTAATTTAAAGGATATGGCAAAATCAACATTCAATAGAGAAAGCTTCAGATGAAAACAATCTATTTGTGAATGCTATAAGCAATTAAAAAAAATACAAATATAACTGGAAGTAAGACTCTAACCATAACTCTAGCAGCCATACATCCACCGAGATTTGCTGAGAAATTTTCAAATTACCACTGCAAGTACCCTTGATCTGTGTATGTTTACTACTACATCATGTATCACATGTATGAGTATCACATGAGACATATTATGGGTCGGACTTCTGAGCTTTTGACTGTGAGTGCTGCTTTCTAGTAAAACCGCAGGCAGAAATACAATTATGCTGGCGCATAACCTCATTTCAGTTCTTTTATATTTATGTTTTGCTGTCTTTCCAGAGTTGTGCATCTAGAACAACAGCTTCTGTATTTGGGCTAAGTTTCAGCATTCCTTCTAATTTTGCATAAATCACAAGCCATGGCTGCCTGGCATTCAAATTAACTTTTTGTCACAAGCAGCCTTCACTACTCCCATTAAACACAGGCCCTTTCTTACTTCTGCCACCTATATATCTGCAAATGATTTCTTCTATCAATTCACAGATTCTTTTGATTTTCCTTAATTTTTCTTTGATATACAATTTTTCTTTTTATATACACCTGTCTGCCTTTTAGCTTCCTGCCAGTATCTACTTTCTGAGACAACCAGACACAGACCTTGCATTTTTCTTTGTTCTGGTGTCCCTTCTGTTGAGAAAAGTCTTATATTATTTATAAAAATGGACAAACGTAAACACCAAGCTGCACATACACCCTGGTATTTGCACTGATTTCTAGTGTAACTACATTCTCTGTCTTTACAATTTTCTTCAAGCTTTCCTGCTCATGGTTAGTTTCATTTGGTTCTCTGTTCCTTACCTCTTCAGTGAGTGCTCTGATTTACGCAGAAGTTTATTCAATAGTGTTGTGAAACTGAAATGGTAAACCCTTCAGGGTATAAGCTATTTGCTTCTCTCACATTTGTCTTTATTTGCTTTTGTAGAGTGCTAGGCACGGCTAAGTTTGAAATACTAAGTATAAGGGCCAATGCTATTAACTCCTCAAACCCCAAAGTCACATGCTAGTTTGATTTTCAGGCTGTATATTCTGCAATAAGGTATGTTTCCCACAGTCCAGGGAACAGTCTGCATCCAGGGACTGGATTCATGCCTCTCTCTTAATTCAAATATAGTGAGGTATCAAGTGTCTGGAGAAATATGGCATGTTGTAGGCATAAATTGTTACCTTAAGCTACTCGAGAGATGCCAAACAAGAGCAATGCTTTGAACTTTTGTCATCCTCATTGCAGTGGAAACATGGTGTCCAAGCTCACATTCTCCACACACTCAAAACTCCCACTGGCTCCTGGTGCTGCTGCATAGACTTAATAAGAGTCTTCAGAGAAAAACTGCCCTTGGAAAACTATCTTGGGAGCTGATTTTGCAATCAGCAGAATCACACAGGTTTTGCTGGATGTTTATATAATTCCTTTTAGTGAACATTCAGTAGCTCACCACACAGAAATATTTCATGTTACTGATACCATATGTCACAGCTGCAGAATATCTACAGTAACTTATATTATCCATATTATTAATCAATAAAGTCATCCTGAATAATTCAACTACTGTGCAGTATCTTAAAAGTTTATTTCTTTTAGTAAATCAAACTTTATTTCTAATTCCCTTTCCCAGAGCAGATACACATATCCAAAAAGAAAAGAGGACTAAGCATTACTACAAGAGAAAATAAAGATTAATCAACCAAATAGACAAAGACCAGAGATTAGTTATGAGCCTTGCACAAGGGAGATTCTTCCCTTCGTCCCATTTTGAAAGTGTAGTCTGTAACAGTGTTCAGTCCATCTTGAAGTACTCATATTTTTTCAGGCCTCTCTGCCCTGACAGCACTTTATGTGCCTGCCGTTTGGAAGCTACAGCCCTCACCCTGTAAGCGAAAGTGATGCTTGGTGCTCATTTAGGAACATGTCTCAGAAGGAGCTGTTGAAGACTCCAGTATGCCAGAACTGCCCTGTCAAACGCAGGTCTATGGAAGCACTGTCATCTCTTAACTCCATCAGTTACAGGCTGAGACACTTTTCCCTGCATTGCATCCTTGGACCCTTCCACTGCCACAGTTTTCTTCTGTTCTGACCTAATTCGCACAAATATTCATTCACTCCTCACTGACAAAATTACAAATCACATTTTCCTTGCTTTCCTTGCCCCTCTCTCCTCAGTCCCTTCCTCCCTTGCACACTATCTCTTTCTCTTTTTTATTGTTACATTTTTTCACCTATAAATAGATGTCTTTTTGTATCTGAGCTTTGGTTTGCAAAGTCTTCTCCACCCTATGGCTCAGGAGAGGCCATTTCAGTCTTTCTGGTTTTGCAGTTCTCCAAAGAATGTAATTTCCTTGGGAAAAGGAAAAAGAAAAAGAAAAAAAAAAAAGAAATAAAATCTTCCCCTTCATATCAAAATCCATTCATCTACTTCTAATTTTAGTTTCCCTTAGGGAACACTACCCTGTAATTAAAACATTGGCAGATGAGAATATTATAGAGCTTTCCAGTTCAAGTGAACATTGTTGTTAAACGTGATAATTTTGTGTCTGACAGTCTAGTAAACTGACTGACTGAAAACATGTAGGACCATCCAGATTAAGGCTCACAGGAACCACTTTACACTTCATGATTCAGACAGACTCCATTTCCACAGGTAGTATTTACAGCAGGACCAAAACTAATGAACAGGTGATAGAGGCAAACATACCAGGACCAATGCTGACATCTACCAGCAGATGGTTTAACTTCCTTCTCACAGGGAATGTGATGTATAAGCTTTCCTGAAAACCCTTCATTCACATATGGCTGAATGTCAAGTAACAGGACGATTGCAGAACCAAGCCACCAGCATTGTTTCCTTTCCATCACCTAAGTATCCATCTTCCACAGACCTGACAGTTTTCCTAATCTGGGAACAAGGATTCAAATTAACATGTGCCATGCTCAACAAAACAAATGTCCGTGTCCACAGGCCATACATGCATTTTTGCTCATAGCTCCACTCACATGAGGCCTCCTATGACCACTCATTCCTATCCTCACCTACCTTCAATTTCACCAGCCATTCCTTACAGCCCCAAACCTATTTCTATCCTAACCCTAAATACAGCTGCACCAGCAAAACTGAGGTAGCTTACAGAGGATAGGAAGTTTATAGAGGTAGGAACAAGTTATAGAGATTGGAACAAATGCCTGGGGAAGGGCAGCGCCTCTTAAACAGGCTTTATGCTGGATTAGATAGTTTCAAAAAGGCACTATCCCATGACATAGAAACAGTCAGAACTTTTTAGAGTTGACTAGTACACCTGTGACAGAACTAAGCAGGGATTTTGTCTTTTTTACATCAGCAAAATGCAAGGGTGCAAATTCTAGTTAGTTTTCTACCCGGCTGCTTTAAAGATTTTAGCCTGACAATGGAAATCATACAACAGATACTTCTGTCAAGTAGAATGAAGTGGGCAAGCTCAGGGATATGAGTAAACTTCAAAGAGCAGAGCCCGAGAGGGCATTAATAGTGTTATCAGTCCCTAGAGAATCAGCAAGGATGTGTCAGGGAATACTCACAGCATGTTGCATGCTGGCTATTTCTCACTGACCTTACAATGCAGACTCTTGTTTAGTTTTAGCTGGGTGCATCATCTGCCATCTTTAAGTTTTCTTTCATAATCAATAGGAGTTAGAATCTCTAACAAGGCATATCAGGCTTTGGGGAAAGTGGAGGGAGAAATCACTCATGTATCTTCATGTAGCATTACCCGGAGACAGGAATGTAGGATCGTGCTTTCTTCTAAAAGAAGGAGGGAAATCGTAAGACAGCAGCTGCTTTTTGTTCAGATTTGTACAGATAAGTGATCCTGTGCTTTGCTTTATATACAGGGGAAACATATTTTTAGATAAAGAAATAAACCAGACTTTTAAAAATAGAAAACAGGGTTGTATTTTAAAGTTTTTTGCAAAACAGATGTCCTACTCTACACTCCTGGACCCGTAGTTTGCATTAGCAATTTACTGACGGAACACACTGGAGTAAAACGGGAATATAATAATTTAAATTGTGCTGGTTTTGTTTTAATCTGATTTCACTGTTACAACCTTAGTCACTCTTGTTTTGGGGATTCTGTTGTTATCAAGCTTCTGTAGGAATTATTTGCTTGGCCTCCCAGTGCCTGTACAGACGGTGTGTTGTCCTGCTTGTTTTGGTGTCAGCTACCCAAAGGCGATGGTGGGTTAACTGACAATAGAAATACCTTTCAACCTTCAAATAACATTATTTCACTTAAAAGGTTGCAGAACCAGCTCACTTAAAGGCTCCTCAGTAGTTAAAATAGGAGCATTCTGCCTATGGTGAGTGAATCAAGGCTATGACTGAGACGGCCACTATTTCCTGTATCTGTAGTGATCCACAGAGCAGAACCTCAGTGGAAGCACCAAGAAGGAAAGCAGACTTTTTGCCCTAAGAGTGTCATTCCCCTGCTCTCATCTGCATGCTCTGCTGTATGTGAGGAGGAGGCCTGCTCTCTCACTCATTCCTCCTGCCTGTGTGACTCGCCTGCCCTGGGAGCCTTCAGTGTCTTTCACAACTCATTCCTCATGACTGGGAATAAAGGGTTAGTCTCCCAGATTCCAGCAGTGATAATGAATTGTTCAGGTTTTGAAATCCAGCATCTCTTTTTCATGCTCCCTCCGGCTGAGAACAAGTTCACTGTCTTAATCCCCAGAGATTTTAATGTGTGTATTGCATGTCAGAGGAGAACATCACACACCCAGACAATGTGCACAGAAAGCAGGGTGAATCTACTAACTGATACATTGCTAGCTGACATGAACTTGCTGCTTCTTGCCAGTGTCGGAATAATTCCAGTGAAGGTATTCAAGGTCATCCTGCACAGAAGAGACATATCATACATGCATGCATGATTACTCCTTGAACTACAGTGAACTTTACAGAAAGCTGAGTTAATATTCCAGAGATTAAAATTCCTGTGCAGGAGAGCTATAGCAGCTGTCCAAGTGGTTAATTAACAGTGCAAGCAATGGTGGACAAAATGTTAGTTGTGGAGAACATCCAGTTAGAGACATGTATTTCAGTGTTCCCCATTATTTGGAAAGCAGGCATTTATAACACCAGCTTGCAGCATGTGGGTCTCCTTATTTTGCCCTGAAAGATCTTCCTCAGTTTATCTAGATGGTCCTTGCCTTACTTTAAATCTAAATTCAGTTCCAATGTGTATGTGGATATTCTTGTCAGTCATATTGATGTAACTGGTTATAGAAAAATAAAGGTGAGGCTGCATGAATAGAAGTGTACAAACCATATTAAACTGAAGGGGATCTTCTGTTCAGGTTCATCTAAACACATTAGTTAAATAGCAATAATGCGTAGTAAAACAGGTAGGATAGATTGCAAGTAAATCTCAGTTTTCAAGTTACGTACCTGAGTTCATATCTCAAATCTTATTGTCTAGGATTAACATCACTACACTCCACAATCCTTTCATCAAAAGCTGATTTTCCAAGCATTAATGTCATTCAGATGCCCTCAATTGCTGCTAGAGAGAGGTCCAATAGTATTAATTTTACCTCTTAGCCCATAGATGTTTTCAGACAGTGACAGCTTTTCATGTAAAATGTTGTTCATGTTCGACCACTAAGTGGAAGACAGCAATCCCTGTTGAGGGGTATCTATTCTATCATCCAGTCTTGAATCCTATCAATATTGTGGGCACTAAACTAATTTGCTAGATTAGTCATATTTGAAAACTATTCAATACTTGCAATATTCTAGCTTTTGTTTTTCTGAAAAAGATATTGTCCTTATTGTTCTTATTCTCTACAGCAGTATTTGGACAACATTTGTCAATGTTCAGATCTCTTCAGAGTTATCCAATGAAGCTACAGATCCCTGTATAGTTAATTTGAACTTACAGTTTTTTTAGTTACATTTTGGAAATTCCTTAGAAGTAGCCAGGAGATCATGGCTTGAAAAGCATCTATCACTCTTAGCCTGTTTCCAGAAGCCTTTTCCCTTTTTCCCTGTCCACAATGGAGTTTTAAAGACAGCATAGTAATGGGCCCACATACAGCATAAAATAACATCCTGACCATTCTTAACCTAAAATAAATCCAACACTTCAGCCCTCAAATGAAAAAAACCTGATACTGCCAGTGGTCACTAAAAGGATCAGTCTACGAACAGAAGTGAATTCGACCTAATGGGCACTCAAAGCTTTCGCTCAGTTTTTTCATAAAGTACTTCCCTTCTCCTTTTCCCTTTCACACAGAATGCTAGTCCTTTCTACCCATCTCCTGGAGAGCCTTGTGCATTAAAGCAGAGATCCATTCCAAAGACAAATGAAAGGGATTTTTGTATTAGAGCAACACATATGATTAAGGGGTTAGAAAGACTGTATTGCTGTACAAAGAGAGGTTTTATAAGATGAATGCAACACACTTGTCTGATTAAGCATGGATTAAATTATGAAAAAGGCATGATCATCATCTTCTCTTAAAGGTTATAAACATGAAGAAAAGGTATGAACTTCAGTAGTTTACTTTCATGCATAAGAAATAGTATCTTTCATCATGAGTGATTACAGCCAGTGAGGAAGGACACCTTGCCCAACAAAACTTTTACTAGTTGTCCAAGTAGCTGTGTGCACACTATGAAATCCTGTCAGCCTACAGTCCAGTATAGCATAGGAGCAGCTCCTGGGCAGATGCCTGTGAAGACTGGAGAGGTACCAATCCCGTTTCTGCATATGTGCATGAAATTTCAGGTGGAGCCAACCAGGATAAGAAACACTGCCAGGGAAGGAGGAATAGTCAGACTGTATTGTTCTGGGTGAGCTTAGTAACTCAAACTATGCATTTAAATGCAGTTTGTCTCTGCAAGCTGACTTTTCAAGGAAATAAGCCCCTTTGGCTTTTAATATTAACATAAATTATCATCTGTCTCAGCACATGAAGATATTCGGTGAACACAGGGTTATTTGCCTGCAGTCTGTCTTCCCTGTATTTCCTCCACACTAGTCTTCTGGCATTGACTCCATTCTCACCACACAAGCAAGTATTATAGAACTATATTTCTTACTAAATAGCATGACAGCTAGTTTTCCTCACACATGCTATAAATGGTGAGTCTTCAGGAGAGCAATATACAAGATGTATATGCTGACTTTGAGTAAAAAATTGATTCCACACATGATAGGACAGCATGAAAGAGGAGAGATTTTTGTGGAGCGCCTTGGTGTAGCACCCAGTAATTACCTCAGGAAAACTCAGATCAAAGGAAAGCAGCAACATTATTTGTACAGGTGAGTTGATTCCAGGCACACCCTCGCCCCGCATCTGAAGTGCAGAAAGCAAACGAGAAAGGCTCTTCAGAAGAGAGCAACGCATGGTGGGATGGTGCTCAAAGGCAAAATGTGAACTACTGAGCAAAAATCAGTCTGTGTGGTATCACTAGAACTATGCAAAATTAACAGATTGCACCAGGACTGAAATTATTGCAGAGTTTATGTCTAGCTGCAGAGCATTTCAGATGTTTCAGCTCATTTTGTAATGGTATCTCTTTAGCCTTCTTAAAGCTAGAACCATTTTCTAGAGAGAAAAACAGTAACACCACTAGCCAAAGCAATGAAGACAAGACTGGACAACATTTGCTGTCAAAGGCAGCGCAGTCTTGCCAGTGGGGAGCAGAATAAGAGATCTTTCCATAACCAATTTTTGTGTTTTTATCAGAAAGAGATTTCCTTTAGTTTTGGCACATTCTTTTGAAGTTCATGCTTCTTTGCTCCTGTGTCTGATGTAAATTCGGAGATCACTCCATGTCTCTTTACACACAATTCTGTGCTTTACAGTCCTTTTTCACAATATTAGTTTTAAAGCCTTTTAAAGGATTACAGACTCAACTGAATCCACTAGATGATATCTTGGAGGCGCAATCACAAAAATAGAAAAAGAAAGAGCAGAATTTCATATCTGAAGGGCAGTTCTACACCATGTGAACTTCACCATCTCAATTTCAGCAACATACAGTTTTATTAAAAGAATCTTATTTAATGCACAACTTACTTATTCTTCTTGCAGCAACAAGTGCAGAAAAATGTGTTAGTACCTGTTTCACATCCCTTCCTCTCTGACAACAGGCCATTAGCCAGCCCACTAGACTGGAAGAATGCCTTAACTGTGGTTGACTGCATATCTGCTTTCTTCTTCAGACAGAAGAAGAAAAATGTGCTTTTCTCACTAACAGTTTATTCATGAGTTTTGCACACCCTATACAGGTCCATTGTCTCTTGGTTTTTTTGCTTGTCTATATTGTACTGCACTTCCTTCATGACAGTGTTTGGAGAAGTGGAGAGAAAAATAGAAACCAGTCAGTCCTTACCTGAAAAGTTCATTATCTAATTCAGAGCATTTCTGGGATGAGACATGCTGCATGCCCAGAGCAGAAGAGGCTACACTTGACATAGAGAGAGAAGCAGGACTAACTGGATTACTCAGATACAGGGCAGATGTCTGGATCAAGGTGACCCAGAAACAAAGATGAGCAGGACCACAGAGGGGCCAAAGCATCACACAGGTGGCCAAGACCTCCGAGCAGAGCAGCTAGATTCTTTCTGGATGAGTCCCTGTCCTGGACACAAAAGTAGTCACAATACAGATGGTTAAAATGGATCAAATGGTGACCTAAATTCTGGATCCAGTTTGCAGGACTGATTCACTCTGACATACTCGCTTTTTTCTTCAAGATCTCACCACCTCTCAGCAGTTCTCCTCCTTTACAGAACATCAGTCCTTGCCCTCATAGGAGGAAATAGCTCATGGTGTGTCTCAATAAATGAATTGAAGAAGAATCACAAACATCTAGCCCACAGGCTCTTGGATATCTCACCTGAATGGATGGACAGCTCAGGTTTCACTAAGCAAGCTGCCTGACTGTGTGATCATCTCTCCTGGGCAGAATCCAATTCAACAGAAAAATTAATTCCAAAATGGTTCACCACAAAGTTTTTCATTCATTCTGAGCAAAGAGTTTTCATAACTTTTATTCCTGTGGGGAGAAGAAGAGATATTGCAACTCTCCACACCAGCTCAGGGTGGAAACAAGTACTGAAACATGCCCAAGAAATGGAAGGTTTGAGGTTTTTTGGGTTTCAGTTTTTTCTCAGCTTGATTTCTCTGTTTTGTAGGTGAGAAAGGGAGTGAGAAGAGGGCTGAAGATGGAAACTGGAAAAGAACTGCAAAGCATTGTGTTAGCACTGTGCATCCAGGCAGAACTATGGAAATTGCCATGAGCTTTTACAGGCTGAAACATTGTAGATGTGTACAATGCATGCACTTACATAAGCAGAAGAAACCTCTTGCTTAATTTTTCTTTTTTTTTTTTCCTACCAGCATCAGAAACATGAGTTTTGCCCCTTGCTAGAGGCCTGAACTCCTGTTCTGATGAGCGTTCTGGAGTATGATTCAGAAAAAGATCTTTTTTGTCACTGGCCCCATTACCTAATGTTTTGCAGCCCTGCCCAATAAAGATTTATTCATCTCATATGTTCCTGGTTGTGACCTTATGTTCAGCCGCAGTTGGACTGCTTTGTGCTCCAAGGCTCTTGCCTCAGCGTTCCAAAGCCGGGAACCGCTGCGCCTGGAAAGACCAGCCTGCAGAGCCTCGCTGGACAGTAAATCAGGCCTTGAAGGCCCAACCTTTTTCAATCGAGCACTCAGCCTCATCTGTTTTGTTACTGCACTAATACTGCCCTGAGGAAAATCACAAATAAGAGTATTTCAAATATGTTATTTAACTGAAGCATGTTTCGCTTACATTCAGCTTGAATGTTGCATTGATTAATTTTTCTTTGAATACCCTTTCTCTATGCACTGTTTATGATGAATGTCTCTGAGTTAACTTTTGTACTGAAATTAGTGCCCACCATGAGGATTTACATGACTGAAGAGGGCACTCTTCTCAAATCAGCAGCCCCCTTGTCCAGACTTGATTTCTGTATAAGTTTTCTGCAATTAAATCTTATCCTTCCACGAACAATATGCAGCTGTGCAGCTCAGAAAATGTGTCTCCAAAGTTTTGTTTCAGACTATTACCCTTCTTCCCTCTCCCTTCCTGGCCAGAAGTTCATGGGGATCATCCCCACACTCCTCTTAATGCCTTCAGTATTCCTTCCCTCCATTCAGATGAGCCCCACCACATTGCCCTCCTGGTAATTGCATGTGCTGAGAAGTAACTCCTGGTAATTTTTATGCCAAGAACTAACAGCAGCACTACTTTCTCTGCTTAGGGAAACTCTGAATAACACAGGAGAGGCTCAGTGCATCCTATCACAAAGCTATGAAAATATGCTGCTGGCACGTCTTAGAAAAGGTGGTGTTTCACCATCATGAAAACAGTTCAGAGCTATACACCAAAGACAAATTCTTTGATGACGATCAGAAGATCTTTGATATTAAGTACAGCTAACTTCTCCTACTCACTGTGCTGAAAGTGAAGCTCCAGCTATGCCAGATTAATGGCCCTTTGCTACTTACGTGGTTCTTTATGGCTAATTTGTCACCATCCATCAACCTTTGTTCATGCATTTACTCAACAAAATGAACAGGGCTTTAACCAGGGAAGGTGAGATACTTAATTAATAAAAAATAATGAAGGGTATTTCTGAGACACTGTGATGAACTCAGTACTTGAACCTTTCAACTTGCATTTACCCAGGAAGGCATTTGATGAGATCTTCCAATTTTCTTTTCTTTAATCATTTCACTCGTGTATTGTTTTTCCATGTATTTCACTATCTGTAATAAGAACTAAGAGATCACATAAGGAAATAAGCTCTCAGTATTATTGCAGTGGTTTTGACAGCAGGATGGCTAATTAAAAGATTATTTTATATGCACTGAATTCACTGTGGACTTTTCAAGGGACCTATCTTTTGCTCTTGGCTTAAGAAGCAGAAATTTGTGGTTGATGTGCTGCTGGTGTCTGAAAAGTACTTTTCACTGATCCGAGAAGGAACACGTGTGAAACTGGAATGACTGTGTGTTTCTTCAAGAAGCAAAAGTTCACCATAATATCAAGGCTTTCCTTCATCTTTTCTCTCTGAGAGATAAATCAACTGTTTGACCTAAAAACCTCAGATCTGATTTTGAATAAGTACAGAAAAAGTGTTTTTAACAGGATTGCATTTCACTGTTTCAGACAAATGTGAATTCCTTTCCCTTTGCGTGGATTTCTTTAAACATGGAAATCCAATTCCCTTTGGATCCTTCCCCTCTGAGTGAGGATGAGACTGAATCATCCTCCATTTGTTTGTCTTTGATGACAAATATTACTCTTAACTGCCAAACAATGCCAGCAATGAAAACAGGGCATCTGGAGCTTGGTTTCCTTATACTTACATCCTTCCAAAATACTACATAGAAAATATGCATATGCCTAATTTTAAGCATCTGAGTAACTCCATTGGCTTTAGCAGGGATATTTCTAACATTAAAATTTGCTGGATTAAGATCATCATACTTATTAAAGCTGTGCCCTGTTTGCAATAGTAATTTGACATTGGTGTAGCTGTGGCATTTCTGGCAGTAAAACAGGCTTAACAATTCATAAGTTCAGACACAGTCTTCTGGGAGCACCATGACATTCATGATTTAACACAACTACTTATGTTGTGGGTGCCATCTACATCCAGGTGGGTAGGTCTTTGGACAGGCCCCACTTCATTTTCCCTGGGCAGAGCGCACTGCTAAGCTGTCAGACTTGCTTTGAAAACTGTTAATTCAATTTGTGCACCCATGAGTGCAAAATGCAAGGTGTACAATGGAAACTGTTTGAAAGCGTGGCCTGCTCTGAAGAAAGTAACAGATCTAGCCTGGGATTTTATGTCTTATTTCTTTAGAGACTCAAGTATGATTTAAGCTCCAGTGGTGATAAAAGCAGAATGTTGGAGATTCAGCTAGCCAAATTAAAGGGAGATAAGTCTGTAGCAGACTACAAAAAGCCACTCACAGAAAATATGAGTATTAATTTACTGCAGTTTCAGTCATTAGAGTCTTTTCTCCTTGCTGTTTTTTGCTCTGCTCAGCAATGAAACAGGCATTCTGTTGAGCCAGGCTCTTCTCACAACAGACAGGATGAAATTGTTTCCTTGGTTAGACAGCTCACCCTTGAGGTATGCTCAAAGAATATCCTTTTTTGCAAATCTATACTGCAGCTTCCAATTAGGAAGGCAATATAACCAGCAAGAAGCATCAGGGGAGAGAATAAGATGTTCTTTCTTTCCAGACAGAAAATTCCATGCTGACAAAAATGTTAGGATTTGGTAACTCAGAAAGTTTCTTTGCTTTTATTAGGCTTTTATTCATGTGAGAGAATTCACATGCATGTGCACGACTGACTCCCTTCCTGGAGGCTGTTGGAACTGCAGCTATCAGAACTTGAGCTATTCAGAGAGCTGGAAATGTTTGTCTGATCCTCTGCAGTAACACTTTTTTAGAGAAAAAATATTTTCTCCCAAGAATATTCTCATCTGAAAATGGAACACAGCCTCTTCTCCATCTGATAGTGGTTTTCCACTAAATTTGGTCTGGGCAAAATAACTAAGCAAATCCTGCTGTTATTTCTACTTGCTGCTGAGTGTTGATCTTTTGTAGTCATTCCTAATGCAATACGAGATGAGAAAAATAAATTAAAACAAGGGACAACACAAATACAGTACACAAGATTATTTCCAAGTTTCTACCCATCTTCAAAGTTTAAGATGGCCTGGCAGTGATAAAGCAACACGAAGCAAGGAGCAAATTGGAATAGATATCCAGGAAAGCTTTCTCAGCTGGGGTTCTAAACAACACATTTGAGCAAATCTTTGGGAAAATCACCAGTAACACTCCTATCCCTATAGTTTTTGTTTGCTTATTTGTTTGGTTTTTGTGACTACAAAGCTGACTTGATTATTTTCAGGCTTGATAGCATAGTAGTTTGTGCTTGCAATAGATTGCAATGCTTTAATAATATGCCTCTTGTTTACTTGGAAGCAGGGAGGCTAAGCAGCACCTAGCTCAATTCAGCATGAAAGCTGAAGTAGGTTTGTGTTAAGCTTGAGCTCTTCATATCACCTTTACAGTTTCTGAGGTTTTTTTTTTAACTTTTGGATTTGTAGCCTCAGAGTAACTTCAGTCAAAATATCTGAGCATTGTCAGGTTTCAGGTCCAAAGTATTTCAAAAGTAGAGTTTTATATTATTTCCACCCAACAGTAAGTCCCTTTCTGCATCTGATATTCAGCCTAAGCTCACTTGAAACGTTTTAGATTTTGCAGTGAATATTTCTCACAGCTCTAGGTTGAAGAAAGCTGGAATGTTATATTCCTCTCAGTGGGTTTCATCCAAACCTCAGATAATTTGATAGGCATCTTCATGACTATGAGGAACAGTGGATCAAGGCAATGATTTTATTGGTGTAGAGAGTCAGATTCTCAAACAGTATGCACAGGACAGTGTCAGACAGAACAACGGTCGTTTTTTTTTTTCACTTACTATTTTCAAGTAGCAAACATTGAAAATGAAGTCCCTGGGAAACACCTTATGAAACACATTTCTTCTTTTAGACTTCTTACTACAATAAACAACATTTTGGAGCAACAAATATTTTCTGCTGACTGTTTAAAATAAGCAATTTTTCACCCTCAGAGACAGTCAATTCCAAAACGAGTATGACAGCCCCAGGTAGATGCTGCTCACCTCTGGGTGTGTATCCTGGCATAGTCTGGAAAAATAGTAGCACACAGCTTGCCTTGCCAGTGCATCACTACACTTTTGTAACACCCCACAAGCATACAAGCTATCTACAGAGCTGCCAGCTATGAGGGACGCAGGCAAGGACACTTGAGTGCCCTGTTTAAATCACAAGGGTCTAATCCACAAAGAGATTTAGACACCTAAGAGTATCAAGCCCCTTCTTTCCTCTGTTTATGCCAAGAAAGTCCTCTGGGCAGCTCCATTTCTGCAGATAGGCGCCACAGAGCCTCCTTTGTCCCATCTACACCGAGCACCACCATAGGAAAGTTCTCCACCAAAGGGATCTGAGAAGATAGATGCATTGTCCACCAGCATCAAACACTCATAGCCCAGCCAAAGAAAGCCCTGAGCTCTTGTGATAGAAGATATTTGCCAGATGTGTGGTACGACCACGTGTAACCTAGGTTTCTGAGAGGGGGCTCTGCTAAGTTCCTTATATGGATGCAGCTGTGAAGGCAGTAGCTTCACAGCTAGAGAAAAATCTTTGCAACAGTCCTTGTTTAAATTCTTTCAAACACAACACTTCATATTGCAAGTTCCATGAGATGCTACCTGTATGTTTGATCACTGGAGGCAAAGGTTCTCCTTCAAGGAAGAAGACATTCAAGGTTGCCCATCACTCAAGTGTCCTACAGGAAGAATGATAGACCTGTTGGTAACATGATGGTAATTTCTGGGCATGCACATGGTCTGTTAAGCTGCATTCAGAGATCAATTTCCTGATACTTATAGGCTTAACAAACAATACAGCCTGTTACACCAGTTGAAAATGAGGCCCTGTGGGTCAGTTCTGTAAAACCACAAATATACCACCAAATACAAAGGATTACTAACCTCTATTGAAACGGGGCTCTCTTGGCAGGTTGTGTTACGCAACTTTTCCAAAAGCATGTTGGATATTGGCAGATGCTGAGAAATATCATCCAAGTCCTTTTTTGCTTGCTCGCTCTCTTTTTCTTCTTTCCTTAATAGTCAGTGAATTCAGTGTCCTGGAGAGAGATAAAATGTTCCATGAAGAAATAACTTTGAAGCTTAATTTTTCACTGCCAAAGTACTTGGGACACTCGTTTTTTCCAGTTTTTCTCTAATTCTTGTTATCACTACTGCTGACTCATCTCCTGATGCCAAGGGAAAAACAGTTTTATGGGAACATTAAGAGGTCACAAGTAAATTATTTTGGCTGTTATAAGTGGCTCTGAAACTCATTCTCTGCACTGCTATGAAACAGATTTTCATAATTTCTGGATTAAAGCTAGTGCTCCAGGGTAGGATGCCCAGAGTGGTGGAGAAGCATGTAGCCTTACCTCTCAGGCAGAAGGAGCACCTCTCACCCATCTGCAGTGAACATTGTTCTTCTGCATACTGCTGAACCAGTACTCCACAGTAATCCCATTCACCTTTCCCTGGTGGAAAAAAAAATATATCTCCAACCTCTCCTGTAAGTGCTTATGAGATGCAGTAGAAACAAGATGCTCCTAGAGAACATAAAATTTCTGCTCTTTTTTTCCCTGCGTCCAAAACTTGCACAGGGGTTTTCTTTGTATAGAAACAACTAACCATTGAATTATTTCTCCTTCCTTCATAAAATCCCATGTGCTCTCTGCACATATATGCACATAAATGTGTTTGAAAGCAAGTTAAGTAATTTCAGTTAATTTCACCCACACTTGCTGTCTGCAAGTCTTTGAAAGAGAAATTATGAAACGAACAGTTTTAGCAGAAGTTTTTTGTACATTCCTTTAACAAGAAATGCTTGGATATTGTGCGATTTCAGAACAGTTCACTGTACATATTTGTAGCAACACTGTGTGTAACTGCATCCCATTAATCAATCAGATGGTTTTTTGTCTGTTCCCTTATCAGAGGCAGAACATTATGTGATGAGAATATAAACAGACTATGCAGCTGAACATGGCATTGACCTGTAGTGAGTCTTTAAGCCTTCCTGCTTTTCTCAAGATTTTTCCAGACTATTAATGAAACGAGTGTGCATGTGTTCATGTTAAGACGCCAGAGATAGGCAAGGACATAAAACTGAAAAATCACTTCTGACTTTCAAGAACGATGCCTGTATATTTTCCTTACCTTGAGCTGCACTGTACAAGCCGTGAGGCATATATGAGCCTGTAGGCTGTTCATCTAATCCCCATCTGGTGAAATTAAAGAGCATTTTACAGACCACACACTAAAATGAGTCTCAAATTATTTTTAGGCAAAGTGACATAGTCTCAGTAGGAGAGGACAAGCTTGCTCCTGTCCTGAAAGAAGTTTGCCTGCCAGTTCTCACCCTCATTCGACAAAATATCCCACAAGCAGACTGAGCGATGCATTCACTGGACTGCTGCATTAAAGGGTCATAGTGGCAGCCTGAAGAGAAAGGCCATTGCTGCTGCATGTTGTGGATGAGACCATCTGGGAGCTGGTGTGCCCCTTTCCCATCACCTACTACATTAACGCCTTCAAGCAAGACAGACTTCAAGCAAGACAAAGCTGCTTGTATATGGCATACTCTTAGGTTTTATGCATAGGGTTGTTGCTACATAATTACCATTACCACAAAGAAAGTTGTTTTGAACAGAGCAGAAGTCAAACTTTGCCTGCTTAGGAAGTAAAAGATAAGGTTGCCAACACATTTTAAGCAGGTCCAGCTTTAGGCTGCAGCAGAGAGAAAGCCTTGAGAATTGCAGTGTTGGAGGTAAGCACCTACCGCCTCCTAAATCCTGTCTCAGGTGTCCTCTTCCTCATATCAAGTTCTTGGTGCACGTTGTTCCATCTAAGACAGTTATTTGGAATTGTCACAGAAATTTGGAATATTTTTCATTAAAATCTTCTGTGAGAAGGCTGGAATAAGCATAATGAAAAAGAGCAAGAATACATTTTCCCAGGACATATTCAACTGAAGGCTGATGGCTTGGATTACTGTTGGCATCAACTGCTTCTGAGCATTTCCAGTCCTGGCATTCATGAGAGTAGTGATAAAATAGGGCTAACGTCTGTCAAACCCTATTTCAACAGTGGACTTCACAGTTGAATAAACATACTTCTAAGCACTACAGTTTTATTTTCTTTTTAAGCACGTAGCTTCTTTATCCCTTCACATAGAAATGGCTTTCATAGGAAATTTAAGATAAATAGAAGAGAAAGTTCAGTATAGACATGTGGTGCTCATCAAGAAGAACTTCTAAGTCAGCAGGAGTTTTCCTTCACAGAGCTAGAAACCATCACCATACCATGATCATCTGCTCATTTGGATCCCACCGCCTACCATGGCTGAAAGCTGTTAGCCCCCTTTTCTACCAGTCTGACCAATTGGTCTTCTCGGACTTCAGTCTCCAGAGGTTGTTAAAATGGGGGGAAAAAAACCCTATCATGATGTGTACTTGCCTATTTGTATTCCCAGGCCTGGCTCTTGAGTCAGTTACTCCTTCAGTTCCTATAAAAGTGCCAGATCACCATAGCAGTCACTGCAGAAAAGTTTGCTTGCTATGACATTAAGGATTGTTTTCGGCCATGTGTCATGCAGGAGTACAGGGCAGACTTATTTCCTCCCATCAGACGGATGCATATGTAGTCACTTAAAACTTCCAGTGATGAGCCTTTAAGCTCGGATGGCTTCTTTTTGAATAAAGTCAGGATAAGCATTAGGTAGCATCTCCACAAGAGATGACTGTGTCTCTTACGTCTAGTCTGTAGGAAATACGAAAAAAAAATGGGTGCTGCTTCTCATAGGTAACATCACATAGAATTTTCAAATGCCTGAGAAAGAATTAAAAGCGTTATTAGCTCATAGCTTTACTCCAGAACACATTTCCAACAAAAGCAATAAGTGTCCTTCTGGTATATATAGCTATTCCAGCAGGTCTCTTCTGAAATATTTTCCTTTTTTTTTTCCCCTGATTTTTCCTCTTAATTTGCTTGTTCTTTCTGTTTTTTCATTACTGTATCAGCTCCTGTCAGCTTTCAAGTAGCTGCTTTCAGTGTTCATACTCCTTAAAAGTTATAACTCTCTTGTTTCTCTCATTACATTCCTTTCCCAGTTTGCCCTTTGCGTATATTTACACTAATCCAGCAGAGGCTTTGCAAGTTGCAGTCCTCCATGTGATGCAGTCTGAGGCATATGATATCTCAGAGACAGCTATATAAAGGATACACATACTATAGAACATAATTTATTTTGTCAGAATAGCAAATGCTTTCCATGGCCCTGTTGGATGAAACAGGTCTGGATGTGAGAGGTGAAATCCTGGCTCTGTCAGTATAACATTTGTGACAGAGCTACAATTTCTACATTTTTATTTCCTCTCACCACAGCTCTGCCTGAAATCTTGTAGAATTAATTCATTGCTTCTACAAAATGCCATATTTTCTAATGTCATTTCAGGGCATAATTGAACCCTTGTTTTTGGAGGCCATAAAATGACCTCTCTTTCTGTATACACCAAGCCAATCTTCATTCTTTAAGCGTAGGACATTTTTCCTTAGTGGACCATAACAGGAAATCTGCATCCAAAGCTCTTTCCAAGGTGAGTTATTCTATATACACCTTGCACAGTATCCTGACAACTAATCCAGAGCTTCCAATGGCAGAAACAAGGTGATCTCTAAAGGCCACTCACACAGAAGCCAAGAGACAGCTCTTTCAAAATATCTACAAATAAAAGGAGATTTTTTTTCCTCCACCTTTGAGTTCTTTTCCTGGGAAACCTGTTGAAATTTGTCCTCAGCACAGCTGACCTCTGACCTAAAGCAGATTCAAGAAGGCTAAGAAAGTGAATTTGTAAGTATAATAATGCTCCATGCCAGCCAGGGGATTTCACTGGATACCCACGGAAGGTGCTGCAAAAATTTTCTAGTCTGATTCCTCCCCAGTTATTTTCCCAGGTTCCATTTCTCTCACTCTGATATGCTCTTTGTCACATAAGAATTATCATAGTGATATTATTTAAAAAATAATTTTACAGATTAATTCGACCATGTGTGGGTGTAAGGAAAATATTTGATTCCAAAAATCTGTAAAACTGTTTACTACTTTTGGCAACAACATAATATTCTTCTACTGTTTTTATAACATACAGCCAGCTATACCTGATTCTTGTGGAAACTAGGCTTAAAAGAAGCTTTAATATCAATATATTTCCATTACAAATCCTTTGAGTATTTCAAAGCCCATGGACATTATGGTAATAACTTACAATATGTCTTGATGAAGAACTTAGCCCAAGATATCAATACCAGCTCTCTAGGATAAATAGCACTGCACATAATACTGAACAAAAGCTATCATCTCTTTCAAGTTTCAATAGCTAAAGAATACAAGCAAAGTGATTGTGGCACAGCCCCAAGCATATGGGATTCTCCTGCCTAGTTACCTTACTAATGAACTGGATCAAAAAATGGAAGAAAAAACATCAGTCTGAACTTACCCTTTTGTTCAAGCAATGTTCACTCCCTCCTGTAGAGGCTGCAGTTATTCCCCATGTCAGTAGTCACTAGCATGATTCTTTGGAACAAAATTCAAAATCTTTGTTCAGCATCTGAAAAGAATTAATTCTGTGATTGAGCCATGGAAGGGTGTAATGAATAATCTCTCTGCAGTTGCTCTTTTGGACTTACAGTAATATTCCCTCCTTGTGTTTGCTTTTACTTGTCACTAGGGCACTGAAACACTGATCACAGAAAAGTAATTGCCATTTATAGTTCAGCTGAGCAACATATAGACCCACACCAAAATAATTTCTGTTCATACAGCTCCCAGTTCATTCTTTCTTCACATTAAAGGCAGATGACTCAAACCTGGACATTTTTGGGATGTCAACTTAGCAACTTGGGGCTACAACTCATTTTGAATAGCCAGCAAGTTCACAAACCTTATCTATGTCTCCTCTGTAAGAGAGGGTACTGGGGTCTCAGTGCAGTCAATTAAGCCATATTTGGTCTTGATTTCAGACTTTGCCACAGTGTTTATGATCTTGAACATAATACTTAAGTTTCTAATGTTTTTGCTCTCTTGCTCAAAGTTAAGCATTCAGATTGCACACTTCACAAAAATTTTATGAAGATTGATTGTTATTTCTACCATGTCCAGCTACTGCAGTGAAAAAATAATCAGAGGGATTTTTTTAAAAGAATATTTGTTGTCTTTCAGCTGCAAGTAGGTTGAATAAAATCAAGCTTATTTATCTCCCTTAAAGAGCTGACTACAGCACTCAGACTCATAAAATAACAACACCTTCATCAACAAGTTCTGCTGATTGTGCTAGTACTTCGATCATAATTCATTGGTTCACCTACATTAAGCATATTAATGGTCTTCTCCGGAAGGAACAACATCCTACAGTGCAGGTTTTGTCTATACATACCTCTATGAAAAATCCTGGTCCCGATATACACAGCACACCAAGAAAAGTTAATGCCAAAAGAGCAAGTACTGGATTATTCCTTTCAGATGACAAATAGTAATGCCACAGTTTATTTAAAAATGTCTTCATTTGGATAGTCTTCTATTTCCTTTTCAGGGGTAGGCATGTTTTTCTCCAGGTTCTGTGAAGTTTTGTTTACTTGTCAGGATAAATGTTGTTAAACCTTTCATTCTCTCTCATTTTTTAATTGATTTATTATTTCTAGAACAATAAATGACTTAAACTTGGATTTATTAAGGATGATAGTTCAATTTCTCACTGTGAGACATCATTTAAAGGTCACTTATGGACTTTGCACTTGCTCATGCACTTAATCTGGATGATGCAGTACCAGTTTTAAAAAGTACTTGCTTATAAATGTCTCTATTGCATTTTTCCTGAAACTAATACCAGAAAAGAAACAATAGATAAAATACAATTGCTGAAATAAATTACCTTCATTTGTCTTTCATGGAAAAGGTGAAGTATCAAAGGAAAGCAAGGCTAGAGATGTGACTAAGTGATACAACTAATATTTAAGGGAAGTGAGATGCTGATTCTGTCAGGTCCTCAGAAACAGATAATCAAATGGTGCAATTAGGTGTTTCTCTACTGATTTAAACAAACCTTTACCCATTTTCACAAGTGGGAAATGTGAGATTTCAGATGCATCTAGCTACTGAAGCCTCAGATGATACTGGCTTCTCAAAAGTTGCAGAGCACATTGGCCTGTTGCACAAGAAAAAGCAAGGGGAGTGCTCTCTTAGATGCAGATATATTTACATGGATGAAGACTTTTTCAGGTGGTAGCTCTTTTCTTTCAAAAGGGTATAAAACCAATAGGAATAGGCCTGTAGTTTTCAAGGACAGTGATAAAAGCTGTGTTTATGGTACCAAATGAATTTGGTGACCTTGCTAGACAAACAGCATACAGCCGTGTTTTGAATGACTGCGTAGACAATCAAGGACACTTGGTGAGTTCGTGTAACTTTGGGTAGTTATCTTTTGATCAGACAGGTTAAAGAAGAGAATGATCATCATTCCAGCCACACTTGCAAAAGAAGTCAGGAGTAGTTACACAAATACATTACAAGAGAAGCAGAAAAAGAAAAATGCATTTTTTCTGAGCCTTCCTAATAAGATAATGTTCACTGTGGGATATAGGAAGAATGAGCAGTGTCTGGAGCACAGCGACATTGAGGGTTGTTTTTATAGTGTATAGTGCACAGATAGTTTAAGACTTATAAATCGAAACACTAACTTTTTGGGAAATGGAACATCAGAAATATCTTTTTCCCCTACGGAGCCACTATCTCTAAATATAGGGTTTCCTCCTTATTTTGAAAGGTCACCTGCCATTACTATACACCAATTGGGAAACAAAAACCTCCTGATATGCTTTGTTTTCAGGTGTCAAACTGAAGTCATTAAAAAGCAGTATGTGGAACTACAGATAAAGAGTATCCATCATTAATATACATATACTAGTCTGGATTAAATTCTAGAACTCTATGTCCAGAATACTTCTAGACATTATCTTACTGAAGAAACAGCTCTTCAAAGATTTAGAGCAGAAATGAACCAGGTCATCTAGAAAGTTCAGGTCAGTATGGATGCAATTACCCAGGGCTCTTCTCTCCACACCACCTCCATAACAAAAATCAAAGTTCAGTTTAGATTCAATTCCTAACATGCAAAGCACTTCAAGAGATGATTGGCTTTGCTTTCAAGAAATTGCCTTTGCATCCAAAACCAGCATCTCTATTGTCACCTTTGTTGTGATGTTGCATTTTCAGCTCAGTAGAAAAGAGTTGCCAGGGCCAGAGACACAACTTCCACTTTGGACAGGAAACCAGTATTTTAATTGATGTTTCACATGAAAAGGTAACATCATATTTACTCATACTGTATACTCACACCAAAATAGAAAGACATAAAAGAAGACCTGGAAGCGAACAAAGGCATTTCTCTCATAGAATGTGGGAAGTTACTTAAAATTAAAAACAACTACAATTTCTGAAAGATATTCAGATGCTGTGCAGGTGATGCAAAACCCTGCAGATTCTGTTAGAATGACCTTCAGATTCCTTGGTTAGAGATCCCTCCTCCTGCTTTCTCTTTCCTTATTTGGTAATAAGATTCAATTGCAAAGTAAAAAACCCAAGTCTTCTAAGCAGCTATGCTTTAGTATGTTGATTAATCTTCATATTTACTGTGAACCAATCCAAACTGACCTGGTAAAGGAACTTCCACTGCAGTAACATCAGCACTAAGGATGTTTTTGCAAAACTTTTAATTTGACAAGTTAATTTTCTGAAGTAATATTTACTATTGCATTAAGTTAGTTTGAATTTCAGTAATAGGATCCTTGAGTTGGCTTTAAATTCTTGTTGTATTCTTAGCACCAGCTTAAGCCTGTTGTAGCAATCCTGCAGAGAAGTCTGCAGTTCACTTACATTTTCCTTCACTTCCCACTTTCATATAAGTTCTAGTGACATGTCTTATTATCTTATGGTTCAGTCCTACCTAAAAATTGGGTTTGAAAGAATCAAATGTTATTACAAGTTTTTAGATTTATTGCTGCTACAAATCTTGTAGATATCTGGATTTCAAACACCTTAGTGTGAAGACGTACAAATCAAGGAGTCTTGGCTGGAGCACTTCTCTGGCTCTAACCTCTGTGTGGGAAAGCCTTACAGAATTTAGTGCATATAAACCTATACACCAGCCTTTACAAATACAGGCACAAAAGCTACACCTTCTGCTACAGAACAAGATTGATAAAAAGAGTGGTTTCATTTAGTAAGTATTGCTCCTTTTGGAGAGCATAGAATGTGAAATGCTTCTGAAAATTTTCTGTAAGCAGATGGGCTTGCAATGGCCATGCTTGAAAACATTGGTCTTAATTTTTGTTTGCAGCCATAGCCCTTTCAAATCTATTCTTCCAGTTGCTAAAAACACACCATATACACCAAACTCTGGCACTTACTAACTGTGCTGAAGGACAGCAGATCTGCCCTGCTTCAACCCTGATCTTCACTGCCTGTCCCGAAACCACCCAGCAAACTACAGAGTCTTATCGGGTGCTTGGAGAAGTGCTGGGAGCAGATGCCTCTCTACTGGGAAAAGCAAAATGAAAGCTGAACTCCAGCTCTGTTGACTTCCACTTGTCACCACTTTTGAAGCATTTTATACTCCAAAAGTGTCAGGAAAGATAATAATTACTTTTGATTTCTCAACAGGAGGGTGGGTCTAGAAGTCCTAGGCAGAATCTAAATAGATAGGATACTAGTTATGTATGACTAAGTTAATGTTTCCTTCTGAGGTGAAGACTTTGTACACATTCTCGTACAGATAAATATTTCTGTAAAACAGACCTTGGAAGTCAACAATCGGGATCTAAAAACCAGCAAGGTAGGGAGATCCATGGGGTATGAATAGCAAGGTGCTGGCAGTAGAGGATGCAGTAGTGGCCTCTATGAGCATCAGCGGTTGGGGTTGTCCCATGCCAGACAGCTGCTTCCAGCCTGCTCCAGTGGACCCACCACAGGGCACAGCTGAGCCCAGCAGTCACGCATGATGTGCATTTTAAAAGTGTATTTTTAAAAGGGCAGTAAATTCCTAGGGGGAAAAAAAAAAAAAAAAAGATTAAAAAAAGAGAGAAAAATGGAACTGTCGTCCAAGGCCAGAACAGTAGGAGGTGCTCCACAGTGGAGCTGATGACATCCCTGGGAGAGCGCAGCCTGGTAACAACCCACGCTGGAGCAAGGGAAACAACTAAGAAGGAAGGAACAGAGAAAGAAAAGAGTAAGGAATACAGAATGGTAGAAAGAAATCACTGCCCTCAACATCCTGCATGACCTGTCACCCTGCCAAAGGGGACTGAGTGTAACCTGCAGCAATACGAAGGGGAGTAAGCGGGCAGCTGTGTGGGTGCTCAGCTGCTGGCTGGGGCCAACATACCAGAGAACATTATTTACTTTAAAATGCATGATCATTTTTGAAAACAATAACTATTTACCATAGATACTCTTCTAGAAGATTAAAGTAAATGTTATTATGTTGCTGAGAGCCCATTAGGTAAAGGAAATCATCTTGAAAATCAGCTAAGTCTTCTAGGTTCAAATTTATACCCACTGTCTTCATAATAAACAAAATTGAACTAACTGGAAAAAGAGATCCTCAGTTTGGCTTTCAAGTAGTAGTACATGATATGCAGCTGAAGGCTGCAGCTCCATCCTCAGGCTGTAAGATACAGATCTCAAGACCTTAGTGGTAATTTGAAAGACAAATTAAAAACCAGAAAAGCAACAAAAAGAAGTGGATCTTTAAAAGTCTTCTATTAGACAGTTTCAAAGTGGCGAGGAAAATACATCATCCAAAAGGATTTTAATTGCCTCTTTTACTTTAAAAATATCAGTTTCAACACCCCGGTGGCTGGTACTTCTTCATTTTATCCAGTTTTTCATAGATATTATTATTGGAGGCAGAAGAACCCTGACTCATCCCTACCATTCAGCATGATATGATGCATCCAAGATCCAGTAAGTTGTCAAAACAGGTGAATGCTTTTCTCAACACTGAGACAAAACCAATGTTCAGTCCTCACCAGTTTGCTGTGCACGTGCTCAGTGTCTCACAAGCTCAGATAAAACTAACAACAGAAGTAGAAACATTGATTATGAGTCCAAATACTGACTATTTTTGTGTACAATGCAGCCAGCAATTTGCTCTATCCACTTCATTTAACCAGGCCAAACAGCCTTTGCCAGATAACCATGAATATGATTTCTATCTAACTGACCAAGTATCACTTGCAATTCATTCTTGATTATAAATGTGAACTGAGGCTCCCAAACCTGTTTTCATACAAATTCGTGCGAAGAGCATAGTGTCCAATGAGCATTAAATGATACAGTCCTGATTTTCACCTGTCAATTTACATTTCTCCTGATTTAGGGGTAATACTGTGTGAGAATTTGTTCCCACATCCAACGTGTAAAAAGGAAATGCATAAGAGATAATTCATCTTTGGTGCTTGATGCAATTTTTCTAAAGCAAACACTGCTTTTCTTGCTTTAGCGTTGTAGTGGGTCTGGCTGAGCTGGTTTTCCACATAGCAGCAGTGTTTTGTGCTGGAAGCTAGAAGGGTGTTGATAACACACCTGTATTGTGACTACTGCTGAGCAGTGCTCACACAGCACCAAGGCTCTTCCCAACATTCACCCCCAGAGTGGGATGGAGTGGGCAAGATCTTGGGAGGGGACACAACTAGGACAGCTGACCTGAACTGAACAAAGGGATATTCCATACCATACAACATCAGCTCA
>JAVSBS010019133.1:81296-93732 GCA_033124195.1 Coracias cyanogaster
AGCAGAGCTTTGAACACAAATATGCTGGAGTTTAAAATACAAATAATTTTTCACATGTTTGAGATTTAAAGTATTTGAGTCTGATTTTATACCTCCCTGATTGCTTCTATGAGAAACAGATGGTATTAGTTTAACAATACTGTACAGGACACAGTCTTCCTTGTTAAGTTATTTCAAAAAATTCCAGTTACAGAATGCAAAGATTGGCAAATGTTGCCTCAAAATGTTTCTTAATGCTGTTCTACAGGACATGAAGCATTCTTCACCCAGATGCATTTTTTTACTTAAGGACATAAGAATTGCCTTCCTGGATCAGATCAGTAATTCATGATGTCTGTGTGTTAGATGCACAATGTTGCATCTGACAAATCAGTGCAAAATCATCCAGATTTTGGCTATATAGTAATCTGTCTAAAATAGTACTCTTCTCACTGTTCAAAATTCTGGAGAGATGAAGTTTCATATTCCTTCTATCTATAGTCTTATACATGTTTCATTTTCAATTATCAATTTTTTAACATACAAAGGAAAACTCTCTGAGCAAAATGCCATCCTTCCCAGAGTCAGCTTTCCTTCTGCAAGATGAAATAATCATTTTTCCACTGCAAAAATATCTGAAATGCTGTGGCCAGGAAAAAGCTAGGGTCAGAACAGATGGCCCCTGTGGTGTTTTCTGTCTTAAAAACAATGACACATAATACTGTAACTATGCATTGTATGATTCTAAACTACCTGAAATCCATGTGGTCTTAGCTAAATGAATACACAGGTTTTACACTGTATGTCGCTTTCCATTTTGCGAAGTTCAGCTGGCAAAATAGAACAGGATGAACTTAAGACTTTATTAGGAATATCTGAATGGAGAGAACATTACATTTTTGAAGTAAAATGTGGAGCTTTAGCCACCTGTCTCCAATTATACTCAGTGTGATTGCAAGATAAAAATGCCATCTAGCTCACTGTGAAAATATGTCCCATAGTATCCCCCTTTTAGCTCAGGAGAGCTAATGCTTATAACAGCCCAGAAAAGAATCCATTTTATTTTTATATTTTCAGTGATTCAAAATTTTATAGATAGCTCTGGCAACTTTGTTAAAAACTCTCAAAACACAAAATTGGAGTTAAAAACATGTACTGGTGCTGAGAAAAACTGCCTGTGAAACAGTGTGCGTTAATTTAATAACTAGCATAAATGGCAGCCAAGAGAACTATATTCACCTGACAAATTCATATGAAGCAGAATGTGAAATCAAAGAAGCTATCAATGAAATCAACTATGCTGTCAATTATTGAGTTTAAACTACGAGTTTGCAATTTTTTTTTAATTATTGTTTTGAGAGCATGGCATGTTTTAAGCATCTTTGACCTCTAAAAAAACCTACACAAAACCAGCCAGTACTTTGGTAAGTACTGTGCATAAACTTCTGTAAGTAGCAAGATGTCAGACATATTTTCCAGACTCTCTCCATTTTTATTCTGAGTTACAAATCTCCAAATCTGTAACACACTTAAGAAATCAAGTGCAAGTCATAACTGAAGTTATGCACAGTATTTCCAGTTGAAAGTTAAGTATTATTTCTGCAAACTCACACTTTGAAATAAAAAGATTAGCAAAACTGCACTATCTTGACAGAAATATTAGCTAAGGATAGCCCGCTGAAGGTATTATTCTGTTTAGAGTGTTAAAATATGAATTCACATTTTAAGTTCCAGTATTCATTCCAATATTCCAGTATTTCATTCCAATGTGTACATTAGATCTTGAGATACCCTGCTTCAGTTCTGGAAATAGCAAAGAGGACCATAAATTACATTAATTGTTCCTGTTGAGAATTTTAGTGTGTAACCTCCCTGAGTGGTGCAGAATGCTGTAATAGAGATAAAAACACACCTCATATCTCTTCTACAGCTTTACTTCATGCTTCATCCTTCAGAGCTACACTCTGAATAAAACACTAAATTTCACTAGGAAAGGAGATGGTCTATTTTCATTTCCATCATTCTGCAGAACAACATAACCCTGATGCCATTCCCTGTTAAAAAGAAAGGCTGTCGTCTATGTCAGGGCATTACTCAAACAAATGGATCCAAAAGATCATGTGTCTAAAATGTAATTCAATGTAGCAGAGTTTAAGTCATTGAAAACACCAAAATACAGAGAGGACACTGTACAGATGCCTAGCATGGCATGTGTTTCCACCCTAATGAAGTGAGGAGCTTTTCCATATCTTCTAATTCCTAATGGAGCCATAGAATTGCTCTTAGTGCATACCTCAGCATTTCTTTTTAATCCACCTTTGTGCTTTTTGGATTTGTGTTACTAATCCACTCCCATCTCCTCTGCTCACTCAGCCAGTTTTACTCTTACTACTCATCACCTGAATTTTGTGTAGAATCATCAGCACTGGAGAGTTTCTTAGATTGCTGTTGAGACATAGCACAGTAACTTTTTCTTCCGGTGCACCTGCTGCACATTTATTTGCCATTATTTAAAGAAGTTTTGTATTAACTCAGGTGGATACTTGTACACTCTAGTTGAACTACATTATTTTCTTTTGAGGAAAAATTATTATTATTATTATTTTTATTATTATTGTCTTTTCGATACCAAGTGCTCAAGCAACAGAGGAAAAACTGTCACTGTGATTTTATCTTATGTTCTTTTGCACCGCACCATTATTTGGTTTGTGAAAAAGAGTATGATTCCCCTGGCATCTATGCAACTCTTGTACTTGAAAACACAGATAATAATCCTGAGTCTGGTCTAATGTAGTATGGCCATACCTAAGTCACTTCACTTTCTCTTCTCTCCCTGTAAAACTTGGGGAGGAACAGGTTTCTCCATTAATTCCTTTGATATACAAGAGAACAGTAGAGAATCACTGTGCCACAGATACTCAACAATGTCTATGTCACTACTTTCTGCCTGGAATTAAACCAGCAAATGTTATTGATACTGATTTTTCCTAGAAAATAAAAAAAAATATATGCTATTCATCCTCCTTCAGTTCCCACCATTTTCCAGGGCCTTTTTTCAGCTCCATCTCATCTCATATGCTATTTCTCATTGTGCTTTTGAAGAAATAATGGGAACCAAAAAATCATATCATGTCTGCTTTAAATATTTGTCAGTTACGATAATATAAGGCTTTGTTTAGCATAAAGCATGCAGAAAAGCAGCCTTTAAGTAAAATTCAAAGCCAAATTTAGATGACAATCCATATTGCTGGCATCTTCACAGTATGTCAAACCTAGCTTTCCAATCAGTCATAGGGACTCAGATGTGGCACACATACTTTATAAAAATTTTTCCCCTTGCAGTCATGTCACGCCATCAAAGCCAGGCAGAGAAGCTGTACAGGTTCCTTCACCAAATGGCCTTCTCTCTTCTGCTGCAAGAAAGGATGGGCTCTGTAGACAGGCTCAAACAGCCTGCAAGGACAATGACTGTATGCATAAACTTGCATCTGACAACACTGACCTGTTAGAGAAGAATACATGGTAATATTTTTCTTTGAATTCTTTTACTGGAATATTAAAGTGTACAGTATAGTACTTACGTCAAGCTTGCCAAGAAATAGGAACAAAAAGCATTAAACACTTCATGTTTTGCCTTTCTTTTTTTCTGGACTTACTCTTGCTTTAAATTTCATCCCATTTTAGCATTTACCTGGAAAAAAATCTTGGAAAAACCATGGATTTGTATTTAACATTTAAGACATTATGGGGGAAACAACCAATTTTAAAACTTTGCTTCCGCACACGGATTTGCTTGGCTTTTGCTTCTATTATTATTAAACTGCTTTTTGTTTCTCATCTTATTTTCCTCCCCTTTCTTTTTGCTCTGCTGAGGAGGGAGAGGGAAAGAAAAGGGAGGGTGGTAGAGCAGCTTGGTGGGCATCTGGCGCTCAGCCAAGGTTAACTCACCGCAAGCATATAAAAAGCAAGTGAGTTCTCTAAGGAGAAGTAATGTCTTCTACTGGACTCCCTGTAGCAACTAGACAAGAGATAAGTTTTCAAGCACAAAAACACTTGTCTGAATGTGCCCTAAAACTGCATCCACTTTGCCCAAATCTATCACTAGTAACAGCAAGACATAAAATGATAGCTCTCCCTAAAAACTTGCCATCACTTTTACTCTGAGATTTTATTTAATGTTAGATATCCTAGTGGACGTACAGCAGCAAATCCTCAGCTCCTGCAGAGCAAAGCACTTTTCTCTTCATCTAAGCCGTGCCAGCTTTCACCTGCTGAGAATGAGTCCCCATGCCTTCTCCCCAGACTTTCCTAATTTAGCTAACTTGTAACAGAGTTCAAATGTTTCTTTTTGTCTCATGGAGTTCTCTGTTCCAGGGAAGAAACAAGGCAGTAAAGTCCATGAGCACACAAACGTAAGGAGTAGGCCCTGAAATCAGTGAACGGTCCCAGACGGTTGCAGGGTGGCCAGTACCCAGGGCTCAGGAGGGAGCAGAGCAGGCAATAAGATGATCAGACCTCTTTTTCAGACAGCCTCAACAAACAGTATGATTTCTTGAGACCTCACAGCCCACAGAGTAGCACCTCAGCTGTAAATCTCAATAGGCCTCTCAAGTAAGGAGACCACCCTCTAGAACCCATAATTTTCCCAACCTGTGTTGGAAAATAAATTTAAATACACTCTTGGCTCAGCACTAACCAAGCTGATTTCTGAAACAATTTGACCTGCTGGTGTTGCAATGGCTGAAAGAGATTGTAGCTGGGCTGCAAGAACCATGCTGGCAGGTCTCATCCACTCATCTAAACACTGAAAGCCATTTAAATACATTTGTAGGTGTTCTTCGGGGTTTTGGTATTAAAAGGAAAATAGGAAAAGTTTTAATAGGATACTTTATGGAAATGTGTTAGTTATAAAATACCTCATGCTGAAACATCATACATGTAGGAGTATTTTACATTCAGGTACAACAGGAGATCATTTCTATCGCAAACACACAATATTCATTAACTGCAGTCAAACATAAAAGCCACAAGCAAAAAAAACCCCAAAAATCAACCTTGGAAAATTTGCAAAGTATTTCAAAAGAACAAGAATTCAGCATCTAAAAGGAATTCACTTATTTACACCAGATGTTACAGATGAAATGGAGCCTTGCAAGAGAAGATGGATGCTTTCCAACTGTTCAAATGTCAGTGCTTTTTGAGGTGTGACCAGAGTGTGGGAATCACAAAAAAACCCAACCATCTACTGCACATCTTTTCCTGGACTTCTACGTCACGAACTTGAAAAACTTAGATGAAACTTTTACATTTAGGAGTGTCTTGTAAGTGAAAGCAGCAAGCTGAACCCCAAAACATAATCAGTGCAACCCACCTTTAACATGCTAAGAAGTACTTCTATTGACACTAAATTATATAAGTGGGCAGAGCATGCAATGTATAAATAAATATGAGACACCTCAGATCCCCATGGTCTGAAACACCCTGTACTTCATCATTGAAGACAGGATTCTACAGTTTGCTTTAGTTTGCCACAAATGCCATCAGTCCAGACCATTTTAAAATAGAAGATAATCCACAGCACAGTGAAAGCTCTGCTCAACAAGCATCTCTCAGCTGATAGCAATGCTACCATAGACCCTTCATCAGAAAGATCTGGGTTCCCAAAACTAGAGCTACAAAGGATAAAAGGTAGTGAGAATATAATTTTTAAAATGTTTCTTTTTCTGATCTCATTTTATCTCCTGTATCTCCTGCCTGGAGAGTAACTTCATTGTCTGAAAGGGTAAAATCTTCTCTATCTTGATTATTGTAGACAATGAATAGATCTACATGTACCCAATGTGCTGTGTTCTCCCTTGACAGTTCAAACCAGGAACAATTCAGGAATAAACTCCGTTTAGTAGCTGCTGAGAGTATGTTTCCCCCCCCAGCTTTGTAAGCAAATGCAAACTATAACTTCATTGTCTGCCCTGTAAGCCATATGAGCTTTGTTAAAGGTGTGGGGCCTGAGCCAATTCTGCTGGGCCCCATGGAAGTTTTTCAACTTTGAGATGAATTGGACAGTAGAAACTTCACTGGACCTCAGGCATAACCATCACTTTTTGAATTGATTAGTTAAGACTATATACACACAGACAGAGCCCAGACATTACACTGGGTACAAAAGAAAAGAAACCTGAAGGGTATTTATCGTAAAATATAGGTTAGCAACATGTTGTGTTCACTAAGCTGTTGTCCTGGAGAAGTCTAAACACAAAAGCCTGCAAAGAGATTTAAGGGACTTACCTGTATGGTGAGAAGGCAAAAATCACACTAATAAATCAGAGGAAGATAATGAGGTCTTTCTGAAGCCCTCTGTCTTTGACTTAAGTTGCAGTCTGCTGAATGCCAGAAAAAGAGGGAATATGATTCTTCACTGAAAAAAAACCCAATAAACTACCTGAAAAACAGAAGGTCTTTATTTGCCATTAAAACAAGCACAAGATGGTGAAACTGAACCGAGTCCTGTATTATGACTGTAGTTTGTTATACGGTCACTAGGCTAATATCTGAGACTCGGCAATCTACTGGCTGCTCATAAAACCATTGTATTTAGCAACAGTTTTTGCTGATACTGTATAACAGATTTGCTATATTTTATCTTCCTTTCACTTTATTGCACAGGATATTTATACTGAAACAGAAAGCTTGCTTCTGAGGAGTTCATCTGTTCCTTCTGGCGTTTCCGCCCCTGTTATCACAAACAGATGATCAAGACATGATATGGAGTATCAGCTGAGAGAGATGACAAATCCTGCTGAAGCAAAAGGCCTTGTTGATGATTCAGAACAATCTTCTCTCAGGAGGACCCAAAAACCAAGGCTTCTGGATGCTGGCCTATATTTGCCATAGATTTGCTAAGTAATCTGTCACCTTAACCTGTGTATATGTTTGTGTATATATACGTATTTCCTAGTTCACATGTGATCCATATATAATTATTTATTATTATTATTACAACTACTAATTTTTTAAAAAGGAACTATTTGTCTTATTGCCTTTGTCATTAATCTAGCCACAGTGGGGGGTAAGGGGGGATGGGGGAAAGCTACTTGGATCTCGTTCAAATTAGTTGTCATGGATTTTCCAATGTTCATTGCATCAAGCACCCGTCCCACCACTCATGTTCCCCTGGGACAGCTTTGACAGCCACATCTGTATTCTTTTCATTTTACCTGTTACTTCTGAACATAAGTCTGGCAATACGATGGATTCCAGCTGATTACAAATACATCCCAATAACAATCTCCACAGGGTATCTCATCATCTTCCTCCTGTTGGCTGCCTGTTGTAGGAATAAGAGTTGTAGGCTCTTAAATTATTATTACATTGCCATACATGGTCATCACATAGGAATGTTTATCTAGTTTTAAACGCTGATGAAAGTACTATGAAAGTTAGCTGGACACTCCCTAAACAGATTCAGATATGCATTTTAAAGCAAAGAAACCTGACTGAGTTTGATCATCACCAGGAAACAGGTAAGGCAATACAGTGAAGATGCCCTCAACCCAATGTAAAAGAATGCTCAGTAGCAATTCTGCTGTTACACTAATTTCAATGGCAATTGCAAAATTGTCTCATGATATAGGCCCTTGGAAGAGTTTTTGCTATAAAAAGCCTCAATCCAGGTTCTCACATAGGAAGGATTGCTGCACAGACCATTGCAGAGCAGTCAGATTAACAGTAGCAGCTGGGTTACTGATGAAAAGAAGCGCCTCATTTTACAAACTTGCCAAAATCAAAAGCTCCCACCGATGTCTCATTTTCTAAAGACTGTAATGATTCATCATCACTATTTGACCCACAGTCTTTTGCCCTTTTAAGTTCAAAAACTGATGCAGTCAATACCATAATAGAAGAATCTGGTTGCTTAAGCTCAAAAGGATTGAGTTCTCCATAGAGTTCCAGAAAGACAGAATCCCAGGAGGGAGAAAGCACTATTGAAAACAAGGAAAGCAGACTGGCAAAAACCACACTAAATGCAATTGCTTTATATCTACGCTTGGCAAAGATCAGTGGCTTGCTATGTTAAAATCAGCTATGTTTTACCAATGAGAGAGGTGTGAAGTTCATAAAAATATAAAGACAACCACTGGAAACTCAATGGCTAAAGGATAGTGTCAGCTTGATCAGTGTTGTGAAAAACAAACTTTCTTGACCAAAGGAACTTCCCTAAACCTCACTTTTGGAAGAAAAAACTGTTTAGAAAGCATCCTTTCCGTGACAGATTTTGCAGATCCTATTTGTTGTTCCAGTTCATCCAAAGGAGCTGAAACCCACTAAATATCACAGCAAGCTGAGGGCCAGCACAACCCAGTAGAAGCCCCAACTAGCTGTAATGGCTAGAAAAGAGGGGTGCAAGCAAGAGCATCATGTCCTATTCAACTACAGTTCAACAGTAACTCACAGAGGCCTTTGTTGCCCAGTGGAGAACATGGACTCTGGGCTGTAGAGGCTCCAGAAAGCCTCATCTCTTCTTACCTGTCAAAATCATCTGAGGCAGGCAGCAGACTTCAAGTGAGGCTTGTTTGGGCAGGAAGGGTAACAACTGACTAGTCTGGCAGGACCCCACAGCCCTTAGAGGAGTCCAGCACACTCTAGTTGAGGGGAAAGGGTTAGTGCACAGGTTATTCAAGCTTTCCAAATCACACTGTAGCTTTTATGCTTTCTTACCCCTTCAGTAAAAATCTGTTACGGGTCTTTATTTAACATAGTGCTGACAAAGGGGAAAATGCTGCCCCTGGGAAGCCTAGGCTGCCTGGTTTTATAGCAAAGGCTTTGCGATGAAGTGAGTGAGCCATGGTATTTTATGGGTTTTTAATTAAACTGGCTGGAAAAGCAGAGCTCTGCTGCTGACCCTGCTGCTCAGTGCCTGGGGGAGGGTTACGGCTTGTCTTTGTCTTTGCAATTTAACAGTTTTCACTAATTGACTCTGCTACATCTCTCAGTAAAGCTGATGGAAGTTCACACCACTAAACCAGAAAAGAATATTTCAACAACACAGTAATTAGCATCTCATTCTTTCATCCTGGTATATTTGTGGGAAAATAATGGAAATCTAGCATGAGATCTAAAGTTACTGAAACGTGGTGTGGAGGCCTGACTGCTGGGATTCAGACAGGGGCATGACCCTGAGAGACACCATTAGAATCCTATTCTGAGAAGTGAGGGATACTGTGGTAGAGCTCTGACACATCCAATGACAAATCTCAGAGCCACCAGAGAATCTGACTCAGATCTCACCACAACTGTCATCCTTGGATGGGATCCAGCAAAAAAGATAGCACTTGAAAACTAGTTGCTAGAGATGTAGGTGGGCAGCAGATTGCAGTTGTCACTTCAGAAGAAACTTTATATTTGGAAAATAAATTGTAATTTTATATCTATCCCAAAATTATATTGGCATAGTGTCCCAAGAGTAAACAGTTCTGTGTACCAGTCCTGCCACATAAAAATGTACAACTCCAATGCTAGCACTCTGTCATGAATGTATCACTGCAGTCTAGAATTAAGCAACACCAGCAGCAGATGACACACACACCAAACAGCCAGTCACTGGGTTATACTGTCTTCTCCCATCATCTCAAGACATAGTCTGCTCGCAGAAGGTCTGATAGCTCATCCAATGAAAGCATAAGAAGAGGTGTGGGTGACTTAATAATTATGACTTTTCTTTCCGAGTAATGGTCTAATTTAGTGGCTGCTTCAAAAAGAAGAATCTTTCCACTGATGCCAACAGAAGTTGACCATCACTCCCTAAGGCACAGATGGCGAAACTTCTTGGTTTCTGTGGCTGTATTTGTTCTAAGAAACAGTCCAGTTTCCTTGTTCATAACTCTAGGCCACACTGTCACTGATGTTAACAGTTTACTCTGGCTGTTGAGAAGGGGGCTGGCCCATACCGCAGCTCCCATGTATCTTTGAAGATCCTTGCAAATTTTGTAAATCACCATATTCCTCTTTAGTGATGCAGTTACAGTCAAGGACAAGAAGGCAAATGCTGCACAGCAATTTAAGGAAAGGTGCTCATGGAAAGAAACTACAACTCTAGAGAAGATTAGAAGAAAGTAAAGGGAAGTGGTTGTAAATAAGAGAGTTGCTTGATGAAGTCTCTTTGAGCAGAGATGCAACTAAGAGTCTGACCTGTCCCTCACTAAAGCCAACAAGATGCTTTTATGTAAATGTGGTGATCAAAGGCTACAACTACACGAGCAAATAGAGCAGAATTCCATTTTCTGTCTCAGATTATATACCATGTTTTGCATCCCTCTCCCACTCTCCATCTGCCTCTCTTTTCTCCCACAAAAGTGTATCTCTGTCCAAACAGCTTACTAGGAATAATCCTGGGCCATGCTGCACCTGAACCTTGTCAAAGAACTACCTGAACAAACACTAGTTGTCATTGGCAAAAATCATGCCTAGGAGCATGTTAGTAATTATATGATGAAAGGACAGTGCTCTAACCTGTGCCTCAGCCCTCCCCTCACCTCCTCATACAGACATAAGTAGAAAAGATGTGACAAAAGCCTTGTGAAGACCAGCTATAGTACTCCTCACTTTTCATCAGTAGGTGTTAAATTGTATTGCTGTCTGCTCTTCAGGAGGCTCCAAGTTTCATCTCAGCTCTGGTTTCAGGCTCCAGTTCATTCATTCAGAAGCTGTGTTAATGTGGAATGAGATTGTTAAAACAAAATGGTGTGATCACACCTTAAAAATTTCAATAATAAATGAAATAATGCTCAGTTATCATGTGCCCTATAAAGAAAAAAAAACATGTCAAGAAGGTGCACTTGGCCAAAAGACCCTTTGGGGACATAGATTAAGCTGGGGCTCCCACTTCTGAGAAACTGTGTAGCCAGGAACACTGCTGTTACATCCACAAGTCTAAGCTTGCTGGCCAGCATCTTCAACCAGCAGTTTGAGATATTTGAGGAAAAAAACAGAAAGCATACTCCTAGATATTATATACATTACGTTACAATAATAAATTCTGTTTTGAATTTTAAGCTTTTAGTATTTCTGTGAGAAAAAAAAAAAGATAACTATTGTGAAGACAAAACAACACTGGAGTTTCCATTTCCATGGCACTTTATAAATGCTGCCATTCCACATGGTGACTTTTGCAAACTGCTTGGAAAGGAAAGTAGAGCTTTCAAAGCAAATGCAGTGGCCATGTTCCAAGCAGAGGAAGCAAGGAGTTTTCAAGGTATATTTGATATTTACAGCTCTACACTAAACTTTGGCACAACTTGCAGCTGCTTTTTTAATGGAACAATCTGTTTGGAGGTTCTTTGGTTGTTGATTTCTTTTTTCCTTCATGTGCTTCAAGAGCTCCTTCCTGACACAGTAATTTTACTTTTCTATTCCTTTGAAAACAGCCCTGAAAAGCATATGATTGTTATAGAAAATGACAGACCTTAAACTTGACAATTTTGGGAAAAGAATTAAAGACTAGTGTCGAGTAAATTTTCAGGACAGAAGGAGTGTCTGCTACTGTGCGTGATTTACCATGACCTGCTCCTTCCACTCTGTTTGGATGTTTGCATTTGTTCAGCTGTGTTTGATCTCTTATCACAGCTGGCTATCAGCCTGCTGCAGCTGCTCTTTCTTGATTTTTCACTTGAAGTATATTTCTTTCCCAAAAGCCTGCTATAGGATACACAGGGCTGGGCTGCACTTCCTTGGGGATGATGAACAACATTGGCAAGGCCTTCAATACCTGCAAGGAGGTTTGTTCCTAATGTCATGTTCATTAGGAGGAATCACAGAATCATAGAACACAAAGGAACACAGTTACATACAGCAGAGCAACAGGAGTTCAGAGTAAAAGAGGGAAGATCTACTGTTTCTTATAGTCTACAATTTCTAACTGCAAACTGGTGAAACTGAGGAATTATATGACTAATATGTATAAATGAATACCTTAAAATATACATTTATATTAGAACTATATTTAGGCTATACTGTGGAAGAGGAGTCGTCCATCAGAGATGTTCAAGGCTAGGCTTGACAGGGCTCTGAGCAACCTGATCTAGTTAGAGACATCCTGCTGGCTGCAGAGAATTAACTAAACCTTGAAAGGTCCCTTCCAACTCAATGCATTCCATGATCTTAGAATAAACTTACATACAAAGAGTCAATTGATCTACAACACTTGGATGTAAAAACCAAAAAAAAAAAATTGGAACAGGATCCTGTGGAAACTCTAGGGATATGAGGATCAATTTTCTATTCTGTAAATAAATGATGTTTCCCAGTTACTCGTTTTCAACTGTCTGACTCAGAGATTGCTACATGTAGTGGGTCTGGCTGAGCTGGTTTTCCACACAGCAGCAGTGGTTTTTGTGCTGGGAGCTAGAAGGGTGTTGATAACACACCCGTGTTGTGACTGCTCCTGAGCAGTGCTCGTACAGCA
>JAVSBS010019133.1:93832-105577 GCA_033124195.1 Coracias cyanogaster
TTCCTCCCCTTTCTTTTTTTGCTCTGCTGAGGAGGGGAAGGAAAGGGGGGGTGATAGAGAGGCTTGGTGGGCACCTGCCACTCAGCCAAGGTTAACTCACCACACTACACAACACTCAAAGCAGCAGAAATAAAGCAGACCAAATAGCCAGTTGTCTGGATTTTATCTACTCAGACTGGTGGGACTGTAAGGGGTCGCTTAGGACATTGTGATGTTGCCTACAGAGCAATAGAGGAAATGACAGAGGTCACCAGAAGCAGACGAAGAAGAACCCCATTTCTGACAGAGCTATGACCATTTTTTTTCCTCAGGCTCCTCCTGAGACTCTTCAGGTCCTGTGGGAGAGTGAGAACACAACAGCCCTCTCACTGTATCCCTGTCCTTTGCCAGAGGGAGCAGAGGTTGAGGAAAGAAGTTGTATCTCCATGCCGTATTATTTTTTTTAACAAGGTTAAATGTACTGTTTAGTCTTTTACTCCTTGCCTATACGAAACAAATAATTGGCATATAGCTGGGGTCAGGCTAGGCAGTGCCTCTAGCAAAAGATCTGCAAATCCAAACCTTCCCTGGCATTTCCAAGTCAATCAGGGAATAGGAAAGCTCTGAGCTTCGTATGTTTGCAGCTGTGAACTAACAGGCACAAACCAAGTTCAAGTTACACCACTTCAGTCCATGACCTGAATGCACAAGTGTATGCATTTGTTGGGGAGGGAGCAGGCAATCAGTAAGGATCTCTCCACTCTAGCATGGAAAGGCAGCTCAAAGTCCAGCAGAGGTGCCAGCTGTTGACTCTGGGGATCACCTTGCTTCTGTATTCAGATAATAGGCCTGGCTTTGGTGTTCAGAACTTTTCCCAGGGCTGTACTTTGTCCAGAGACACATTGGGAAAGCCCTGTCCTTTCTCTGTGGCACATCTCATCCCTCAGGGCCATCTCAGCAGCCTCTGTGTAATGACTTCCCCACTCAGCTGCAGGGTTGCAAGCGCTGTTGCTACTGATCTCTGCCATGCTTCCCAAAGCCTACACTTCACCAGGACCTTCAGCTTCCTCTAGGGTGAGACTTAATGTCCCACAAATGAGATATTCAGGTTACAGCTTTCTCATAGATAAAATTGAGGGCAAGCAACAACTATCTGGAGAAACCCAGGAAGTAGCTATGAGGAAACAACAATGTATAAGCATGACACTGATACGGGGCCTATGGCAATGCAAGATTTCCCAAAAGATTATTAATTAACAACGGCCTGGTATGATGGAGGAGAGAGGAATTTGGACTGTAATACTACTGGGAACATCTCCGTATTTTCCTTCTCTTATTGCTGATTGTCTCCTCTTTTTCTACTTGGCAAAAAGGCTCTTCTCTCCCTAGTGAGTGCAGGTTGGCTCACAGCTGATGCCTTCTGAAACATGTTTTTTTACTCATCAAGCTCAGATCATCTCTACTGTTTTCATTATGCCTTGAATCCCCCTTGATGACACAATACAACCAATGGAAACTTCGTGATTTCTCTGCTAGTGAAGGGGAGTAGTAATCTGCTCTGAAAACAGCACAGCCACTCATCTGAGCCTTAGCTATAACTAAAAACAAAGATCAAGGCAGTCTGCAAACAGTGAAGCAATGTTTCTCATTTTGTCCTCTGCATGGGAATTAAAGCAAATCAATATAGCCCTGCCAGTTCCTGGGCTCCTTGGCTTGGAAGGTTCCAAAGGCAACCCAGCGGCCAGTCTAGCCACAACTCTTACACCACACCAAGGATTTTGGCATGAGCACCAGAGAACACATTCATGTGTACACATCTGTATTTTGTAACAGAGTCTCTGATAGTTAGTGAATAAATGTTAAACAATCCCTCAATTTCGAAAGCAGAAATTGCTATGACTAGTGGCAGTGTCTTCCACCAGAATAGCCATGTATTGAAGAGCTCCTGTTAATTTATCCAGATGGCATAAGACCACTCACTTGAGGATCAAGCTGTATATCCCAGTCACGTTCCCATCAGGAAGCCAAAGAGCAGTCCCCCTACACAGCCATGGGGTCAGGGTGGGGCTGAAGTGGGCTCAGCTCAGATCCCTCTGCCACCAAACCAGTCTGTAGCCATGGGGCCATCCGTGGTCAGGCCACAAAACGCCATCAGTGGCTCAGGGTCAGCCAGGGACATGGGAGACACAAACATACTTGTGGGGAAGTTCGGATGAAGATGACGGTGATAGTCCCAGCAGAAAGGCAGCTTTCTGAGGAAGGAGGGGGAGCTGCTGAGGCACCCTTAGCTCTTGTTAACCCCCAGCTCTTTAATGTTGCTTACATAAGGTGTTCACAGCTTTTGAGGAACAGTTCTGAATATTCTCTGTTTAGATGCATGTTTGACTGTTTTACATGCTAGGTAGACTTCATATGTTATGAAAAATTGACACACCATCTAGCCCAGGTCAGTGAGGATGCTCAGTTTTGAACTCATGTTAGTAGTATGCCCCTTTTTTTCAGCTCATAGCTGGGGAAACAGCACACTGTCATATACATGTACATGGGATGTTTCTGCAGAAAACTGAAATGCAAGCATCACTGTTTGTACTTTTTCTTGACCCACTTTACCAAGCACAGACAGCTACCACACTAAGACAAGCAAATTAATTTTATAAAAAATTTATTGTTTGCAGGGAAGTGACTGGTGAATCCAGGGAGCAGCCTACATATGTTTCATTTCTATTAACCCAATCATCAGAATCGTGTTCTTGCTATTTAAGCATTCTACCTAATATCAGATGGCTAATGAACTTGTGCCTCTTCGGTGACCTCAAAATATTGATGACAGGAAGTAATTTTGCATTTCTTATAATTCCCACAATTTCCTCAAAATTACTCAAAATATACCCTGAGAGAAATGGGTCAAGTTTTGAGGAGAAGAGGTGTGTTTACATACATTCAAGGGGTGTATTTATGAGCATTCTGTCTGTGATATAGCAAGTCAGCTAAGCACATTGCAACACAGCAATATGAGGCTGCATATATGCTCAGAATTAAATGCAGCTATAAAGAGCTTCCAAAATTGGAACAGATTGGTACTGTAACTCCACCAAACAATGAAATGGATGAAGTGAAAATGCATTTTATAGTTCAGATTTTTTCCTGTCATCTTCCCAGGAGCAAAAGGAAAGAATAAAGAATGTGGGGAAAATGAAGTGCTAAAAGCCACTTCAGAATGGATATTTTGTCCTTAAAGAGAAAATATACATCCTAAATAGAAAAACCCAAAACCATCACTCCAACATTTCACAGTAGACATTTCTTGATCATTTACATTAAATGTAATGTTCTGAAAACCACAAAGATTCATATGCCTGGGAGACCGAGAGAAAAAAGGTATTTGTATGGTTATGCAAAAAAAAAAAAGCCGTTTATTGTATATTTGGGGACCACTTCCTCAGCAATATCCCATCCCAATCTTTTTAAGTTCTTTGATTGATTTGATAGAAGTGCATTGCTTGGAAAAATGACAGATATGGTTTATCAAAATTCATATATTTTCACAAGCTGGACACAAACCTTCAACATATTGGAGAACCATATTTCAGAGTAATTAAAACAGCTGGAAAGATGCTGTTCTGAAATTAGGCACTTTTTGTAACATTTGTAGTTTAATAGGAATACTAAAAAACTAAATCCATCTTAGAAATAGCAAAGGCTTTTCTTTTTTTTAATTACCTATTTGAAGATATCCAACCTGCTACACAAAGTTAAATTTTCAGACAAGTAAATCAGAGGGAGGTGTTTTTTAAAAGAATTTATACAGGAAATTCAATGCAAAAACTTTGTGCCTCTAAGAACATTATTAGTTTCCTGGCATTCAGTTGGCTGGTGCCAACAAGCAAGCTTAGGAATGCCACTATTTCAAGAGAATTGGGTAGAGAGCAACTAATTTTTCCAAGGCAATAAATTCTCTCCAGTATAATAGATATGTGGCAGGTCTCTTGCTTGACATGCAGACTTATATGTTCTTGTACAAGTGGCAGGCTGGAAATCTCAAGCCATCATTCTGTTCCTGTCCAAGAACCTATAAAGTTCCAAGAAATCTCTCTGGAGCTTGGCTCAGAAACAGAACAGAGAGGATAATTAGGAATTTCCTTTGCCAACACATACAACAGCTCTTTATTTTGTAGCTAGCATGGCCTCCTTTCCTATTAGCAGTATGTATAGGCTGAGACAATATGAAGGATTACAGATAAATTATTTTTTCCCCCTTTTTATGAAACAATGCTTGACATACCTCCTTCTTCTGGAGCCAAGCAAATACGAGCTAGTGGTGATGACCATGGTGGAGCTCTGTTCAACCCTTAGCCGCTTTTTTTTTTTTTTTTTTAAGGCTACTGAATGCGCAAGAGAAGAACATCATAAAAAAATCTCATAAGCAAGCTGGAAATAAATTCAAAAGTTCCTCTTATGAAGATGACCAACACCCTGGCTTCTTTAATTTGCCCGCACAATTATTTCCTCCCTCTAATTTCTTCTTCACATTTCCTAGTGTAATTTAGATTTTATGTAGATCATTAGCAATAAGAAGCTGGTAGAGATTCTGCTTGCTCTTATAGAAAGATCCCCAACAGGTTTATGAACAAAAACTTCTTTGAACTTAGGCCAGAGTCTTGAATTTTCTGTAAGCCCACCATCATGCTCAAACAATACATCCACCATGGCCTGACATGTCCTGTGCATGGACAGAAGACTAGGATTGTAAGAGCTCACAAAAGTAAGAAGTGAAAGACAAAACTACTGACAGACAAAGACTGGGCAGTTTTGCCCCTAAAAGAGATAGGTAGAAAGAAAGGGCAATGGTAAACACAGTCCACCAGACCTCCTAATTAACTGAGACCCCTTCTGAGCCCTTAACACAGTTGTTAGGTCTGTCTGAGCTAAATGCACAGATTTAACCATGATTGCTTTTGAAAGATTTGGGCTGCTTGCTACTGGTAATGTATGTCTCCTTGCAAGATGCCTTCAAGCTAGGAAGTGCTGATACTCCCATTCTGAAAATATAGGTGTAGGCACCAACAGTGCTGTGGGTAAATGGAGCCTGCTCCTAATTCCAGAGTAGCCACAGCATTGCAATTCTCAGCTTGGGCAAAAATTAAATAGTCAGGTTTGAAGCATAGCTCAAATTCCTCTAGGGAACCTGAAAGTAGAGCAGGGAATTAAATTCAATGGTGTCAGCTCTCAGGGTAGCTCCCCAACCATCAGGCCATTCGACCTGATTTTCTTTTCTTTAAAAACTGGTTTGATTATACTACAATGACCCTTCATTTTATTTGCAGTATTCACACAGAGAATGTAATATATTTGACCAAACAAACTTTCTCTAACAACTTGTGCTAGAATAACTCTTCCCTGGGAAGCCCATCCCTTTCCAGAGTCCATCCCAATAAACTCAGGCCCAAGAAGAATGGATTGAGGGTCATTCATACTCAACAGTCTTGAAACCCAAAAAATGATGCACTTACTAATTAACCACAATTCTCCAAGCCAACTGGACATTGGTGTGTAAAAAGCATGCAGCTGGTCTGTCTGCAGCCTTACAAACAGACACAACAACATGAGTTCGTGTCCTGGTAGCCCGTATTTTGCATTCTGGGACATTCCTACAGATATTTGGCTTAAGCTGCATTCCAGACACTGGTTGGGTAGCCAAGGAAAACACAGCTTCACAGAGCTGGTGTTCCTTGTTCACTTGATTCGTTTCAAAACATGCATACACGTGCACAAAACTCAGCAGATAAGTCCAACCATACATCTGTTCATCTGTGGTCAAGCAAAGATCCCTGCTGTGCAGAAGACATAGACTTAAGTATCACATTACATTTGTCCACCAGAGCAACTATCATCATTCACCACAAGGAACCAATCCACTCAAAATGATAATGCTGAAAGTGTTCAACAGTTGCAAATCTCCAAACAGCCCAACACTGCATAAAAAATAGTCTCCTAAACTTACACTTGTTCTAATAAGGAAGAAACTATTATTCCATTGCCAGACACACTCAGTGACTGCAAAAGAAAATAGTTGACCAGGAAATTGTCATCACAGAATGACAGGAGCTGACCTATCTAAAAATCCAAACCCCTGCTTTTGGGTATTGTAACTTTCTGGCAGTTTCTGCATTTGAATAAAAAGCTATTTTCCATGATATGCAGGGTGTGTACAGTATCAAGACCGAGATACATACATCTCACACTTACTCCTGCCACATAGTTTTGTTAAACATTTTGACGATCATTTCATCTCTCATTTGTTTCCTTCCATAGAGGAATGGGGTCCCCAGAGAAGCACAAGCTTATGCTGACAGAGGACTAAAAGATATATGCAGTAGTAATGCAAGATGAGCTAGTATAAACAGTGATGTCAGTGCTAGACACGTTAAAGCAACACAGCTATAACTCATGTGAAAATGTTATTCCACCATAGACCAAGTTGTCCTCTTTGCTTCCATTTCTTCCCAGTGGGAGCTGGGGGTCTCAGAGACCACACCACACAGTCTTTCACAGACCCTGCATTGCAACACCTGCATCATTCAACCCACTTCTGCTCTCTGCATTTACTCCCCCTTTAATCTGCTGATTCTTATTTGACACAGAGGAGTAGTTCACTTTAAACCACATCTCAGTGCTTCAGTCACCAAAGCATGGTGTATTTCAGCATAAATCAACAGAGATAAGCCAATAGTTGTTAAGAGCTACAGCCAGCATCTGTACTCACCATAATTCAATGATCCACACAAACAATAGCTACATTTCTTTGTTTTGTATTTTCATAAGTTAATGAAAAGAGATAGGTTTCCCCCAAGAGGTGCTGAAGCTCCACAAAGCATTATTTACCCTTCTTTCAAAAGCATAGTTTTTGCCAACGGAAATTACTCAGAATGCAATAAAACATGTTTTTCTAACAAAATGAAGTCCAAATCCTGCTTCCTGGACCAACATGAACTTTCCGATTGGGGACAATAAAACTAGTTCTTAGACCAGAAAAAACATTATTTGGGCATTTCTTTGAGCCATACAACAGTGGTACATAAATATAGAGAGGCACACATTTCACCTAATTATGCCTTTGTTTATGGGTAACACAAAGAGTCCTTAATGTTTGATCCTGCCTGGTATGTGCTGAAAAGCTGTCTCTGGTCCACTAATCCAAATCACGTAATGGCTGTCCCAAATATCTTTCAGCAAAAACACTCACATCTTTGTCACAGATGTCAAAGAATTAGCTATAGATCAAACTAGTTTAGATATAGTTTTAAAAAAATAAATTAGCCTTTTTTCTTGCCTGTATGTTTTTAAAGCTCTCTAAAGAGTTTTTTCATTGTTCATACAAGGAAAATAGTATTTTTACTCCCTATATATCTGCCTCTATACCATAGAGCTGTTTTCGTTTAACTGTATCATCCCAGATCTGCAGCAGAAATTTTTACCGGTTTTGTACTGAAGGGTGTGGGTGGGATGATTTATTCCTTTTTTAAGTGATAAAACTGTAATGGCTTTTCAGTTATATCATGAGGGGGGAAGCACTTCAGTTATGTATTGCTTAGTTTATACTTGCAAAGCCATGAAGTTCTGGCAGCAAAATAGTTCTTTTGTCATCATAAACTATATTTACATTAGATGAGTTCAGCATTCTTGTTAGAGACAAAGCTTTTCTAATGAGACTATGAAGCCATAAAAAAAATTTCTTATGAAAGAGTAAATGCACTGTTTTTAAACAGAAATTTATTTCTGTCCAAATGGGCTCTTCATAGAGAATTTTCCTTTATTATAATCTTAGATATTTGACGCCAACAAGCAATAAAATACTAAGTATATTTGGTTCTTCTCATGTATCTTCACAAAGAAAGACACACAAAGTTTTATGTTACTCATTTTTTCATAGAATCATAGAATGCCAGGTTGGAAGGGACCTCTGGGATGATCTGGTCCAACCTTTCAAGGTGAAAAATAAAATTAAAAAATAAATAAATATAGTTTACGTGAGATGGCCCAGGACCCTATCGAGCTGACTCTTAAAATTGTTTAATGTAGGGGAATCCACCACCTCCCTTGGGAGACTATTCCAATGTTTAATTCTTCTCATTGTGAAGAATCTTCCTCTGGACTCCAATTGGAATCTCTCCAGGAGTAGCTTGCAATCATCCCCCCTTTTTTTTTTTGATGTGACTCCTTGTAAAAAGGGACTCCCCTTCCTCTTGGTAGCCACCTTTCAAGTACTGGTAGATAGTAATAAAATCCCCTGTAAGCCTTCTCTTCTCAAGGCTGAACAAACCCAGAATTCTCAGCCTTTCTTCATACGATTGAACTTTTTTAAAGTTCAAGATCCTAAGAAGAAAACAAAATTCTAGGCAGTGTCTAGCAGTAGTGAGGACCAACACAGAGGACCAGGGATGACTTTTTGTTGTTGCACAGATATTACCTTTCTTGATTAAAAGTCAAAGAATGTTAGCCAGATATGGTTATTGGCTATTTAATAGACATGATTACAGTTCTTCAGAAAAAAAAAGACAAAAAAAAAGAAAAACCAACAATATAATCAATGAATACATCTCCAGAGGAAGTGTATCATATAAACATAATTTTCTGATGTCCCAAATTCACAGGCACCAAAGACCACTGCTACTTGTGGAACTGGGAAATACGCAACAAACAGAGCTTTTGCTCCACAGTAAAAAATAGATTATTAAACCAAAATGATGTGTGATCCTTCATGGGCTAAATGAAGTCTATTAGGCAGATATAAACCTTGACCTGCATTTCTAGACTCTAAATTGTTTGACCTGTGTTTTAAAAATATGCACCTATTTGCAGACAGATGCAACAGCAGGGACAGGTGAGTCTACCAAAATAAATACCCACAAGCATTTCTGAAATTATAAACTTCTGAGCATTCTAGAGAAAATCTGATTCTCCAAAAGTCGTGGCCTCTCCTAGACTCACAATTTCACTACTCAGCCAGCAGTCATGGTGATAAACCAGGCCTTGCCCTTTGCAGGCACATTCAGTGACTCCTGATGGCTTTTTTTAATATGACCATGTGTTTTTGCCACAATGGGTAAAGTTCTCCAAGTGTCAAAAGGAAGGTCCAGGGTGTGCAAGTTTCCAGAGGATTTTGTGCTGAATGTGGACTGAGACAGAGGCCCACACTGTAGGTGACATAGAGTCCTCTAGCCATGCACAGGTGCGGCAGCACCACAGTAGTGCCATGGCCCTGACAGAATCCCATCTGTACTTCACAGGCTTAATGCCTAACATGGCCCGGACTGCTTTCATAAGCTGTCTGTTCTTCCTTTACCATGGCACCTTTTGGAGCTTAAATTTTTTTTTCTTTTTAAGAAAAAGTATAATTGTTTACCTTATAGTAACTCTGGAGCTTTAAGGTGAATTGTTAACTTGGATTCTACACTTTGGGGATCATTCAGCTCAGTGGGGTAAGACTGGGCTGCTTTGCCAATGCCCAAAGGAGTGTCCGGCCCCATATGAATACCTTGTCGTCTCCTATTACTTTAGCTTTCAAGGAGCCCAGAAGCACAGGGATTTAACACCAGAGGAAAGAGTCACTAATCCATGCAAAGAAAGCTCAAGAAAAAAAAAAAAACAGTTGCTGTAGGTTAAGCAATTACCCACATGGATCCCCACCTACCAGTTATTGTAAAGCATAACTTAAAGTGCATGAAAGTTTCCTTAAACACGATCTTCTGAAATAGGCATCCAATCTAGAAGATCAGGCCACATGAGGAGCATTCAGAATATGGACCAAGACCCATATAAGTACTTCAGAAATTTCAGAAATGTACTTGTTTTCAAAACAGGTGACTGATGCTTTTACAAAAGATACAGCCATTTTTTAATATGTCTGTTCTGCCTGACAAGTTTGATTTGCCAAGATATTCTGAAGAACAAGAAAACACTAGTTTCAGAGGCATCCAGCCCCTAAAATTGAGCTCCTCCTCATTTTTGATGTGATGTCTTCCTGTGGTATTTTCTCTCAGTGCCTTTATATCTCTGCATAGAGAGGGATAATCACCTATTAGGCAGACAGGTTTTAGGTATTGGACACTGACAGGAAGAGTGGGTGGCTGAAGAAAGTCTATCCCCTTATTTGAAAAACATTTTGAAGAACTCTACATTTATTATAGAGATTTTTTTAAGATCGAGCTAGAGCTAGGTAAAAGTTGTAAAATATATATGTAGAACATTGAAGTAATCTGGAAAACATCATGATCAGAAGGTCACATAAATGAGAAGGAATGTACTAATTAGCTACAACTAAGCTGTAAACTCTATAAGATCTTGCATACCATGGTTGCATTAAATGGCAGCATGATGAAATACAAAAATAAATCCTGGGTCAGTCTTCAAGGTTTGGGGTCTCAGATGAGAGGCTGAAAATCTTGTATGAAAAATAGCTTGTAACATCTCCAGTAACTGTGTTTAAATGATTTTCTAATAAAATAGGGATTTCTTAAATATTCTCTATTTTGCTGTAAAGACTTACTAAACATGTTAGAAGAATACAGAGCTATTTAGATCACTAGGAGAACAAATTTAAAATAAGAGTGAATAAATAGGATCTACTTATTTTTTTTTTAAATCCAAATTACAGAAAGAGTCCAATAAATCAAACCATTTACTCCTTGAAAGATAATTTTACTGTCTCATTGGTGCTAACTCTTTCAATACCCAGTTAGCCATTACTTCACCGAAATTACAAGTAGAAGAATTACTGGTGTGTTCAGGCTGTCTTCAGATCTCCCAGTATTTTTTCAATAATGTTAATATGCCATTAGAACATTCTACACTGGAGTTAGTGACTCATGGTATTAGATATAGCCCTAAAGCAATTAAAGAGTCACAAATATCTCATAGCCCACTTTAGTAGCAATGCCCTGGAAAATATCCTTTGCATTTGAATTCCATCACTTCCTAAGCAACCTCATAAAAATTATAACTTTATGTATGCCTGCAGCAATGCAGGCTGTACACATGCCCCTCTTCCACAATTCACTTCACAGTGCTGTTATTAGCATTCATGAGTGGTAGGCTGGTAGGAAGCAAATCGCTGACTGTCATCTCATCATGTTGAGTCAGTCACCATTGATATGAGCCAGGGAAAAAAGTAGTATAAAGCGACCACTTCTGCAGATAATGACAAAACATCGAAAGGACAGTAAGTTCATTACTGAGTGTAAGCCTGATACTCATTTCACAGTGTTTTAGTTAATAATACTGACAATAAATAGGGCCTTCTAAATGCAATAAAAATAACTGTTATTTGGTGGCATTAGAGTAACCTAGCCTTAAGAAAAAGGAATCAAACAACTGAGTTTAAGACATCTTTGATGGGGAAGATGAATGTAAAGATACCTTTGATGGGGAAAGAAGAATGTAAAGATATGTCCCATTCCATGGAATCATAGAATCATTCAGGTTGGAAAAGACCTCTAGGATCATCAAGTCCAATCTTCTTCCAACATCTCCCTAACCCATAGACCATGTCTCAAAGCACCACACCTACCCAGTTTTTGAACACCTCCAGGGATGATGACACCACCACCTCTCTGGGCAGCCTGTTCCAACGGCTTATCGGTCTTTCAGTGAAAAACTTCTTCCTAATATCCGATCTAAACCACTCCTGGCACAACTTGAGGCCATTACCTCTTGTCCTTTCATTAGTTACCTGGGAGAAGAGACCAGCACCAGCCTCACTACAACCTC